>CAKLNU010001119.1:3000000-3174390 GCA_922788865.1 Poeciliopsis turneri | reverse complement strand
ATGGATTGATTTATGGTACTTTGAGTGCTACATAAGGCGTCTGAAGCAGTCACGCTCCTTAAACTTTCACCGATTTTTCTGCATAACAACAAACGTCAACATTTTTTTTTTTTACTGGGATTTAGGCCAACTGAAAGCAGTACATATTGTGAAATTTGAAGAAAAAGAACAACATATACAACTCTAAAAAGTGTCACATTTGGCACATACAGAAGAGGAGTAAGGTTACTGAAAAAAAAAACACTCTAATGTGAGATCAAAAGTCACAATTTTAGAAAAAAAGAGTCAGAACTCTTTTTTAATGCAAAAAATCACAAAAAGAATCACAAAATCCTGGAGGAACTGAAAATATTCTCATTAATATTATTCATTGATGCGACAGACTGGCGACCTGTCCAGGGTGAACCCTGCCTCTCGCCCGGAACGCAGCTGGAAATAGGCACCAGCAACTCCCGACCCCGTTAGGGAGAAGGGTGACGGAAAATGGATGGATGGATGGATGGATGGATGGATTACTCATTGATATTTAACAGTTTGTGAACAGGTTTTATCAATACAGCCGGTCCTATAAGAGAATTTGTGATTTTGATTTCGCCCTGATTTAAGGCGATTCTCCACAACAACAAAACACAGATGAGTTGTTGGAGCGTCTCTTCCATTGATAAAGGTTAAAGTTGAACCCGCTATCAGTTTAAGCCTTCTAGGAAATCAGCAAAGCGTTACACACCTTTTATTTATCAAAAGCTTCCTGGTCTTGTCATCGTAAATCAGTCTGTTTTGATCCGATCTCCCAACCTGTCACAGAAACAAACGTCTAAAGTGCTGTCATCATTACGTCTGACTGGAGACAATTAATGCCTGTCTGCAGAAATACATTCAGACTTTTGTTCCTAGTCTAACCTCAGCAGATTAAATGTGGTTTTTGCAGTTTTTTAATGTAAATTTTATGGGAGTATTGAATATTTTTACACTTTGACCAATCTGCGGCGTGCCGGAAGTGGTCGTCCCATGTAAGAAGGGTCCTGAATGTTTAAACAGGGTCGAAGAGGTTAAAACCTGCCTCTTAACAGTAGAAGCAGGTCTGTGGTATCTGTTGACGACATTAAAGTTCTTCTAGTTAAAAACTCTGCTGTGCACTATGACTCAAAAGGCTGCAGGAATCCACAACCTTGAGGAATCCAGTCCTGCAGGTTTATGCACAGATCTTCCAGTTAGGAAACAAATGTTTACTTAAATTGTTTGCATGCACTTTTATGAGAACTATTTTGCCAAACTAGTTTTCAGTCAGTTGGACAGCAGGCTTTCAGGTGACCTTTGAACTTCAGGTTTAGACAGGACCTCCATGTTAAGCAGACACCCAGCAGCTCTTTATTCTTCTTTTACTCTGTTATCATCTGCTGCTGTTTGCTTCACCAAATTTCCTCTGATATCAAACTGTAATAAATCTTTGTGATTTCCAGCCAACTGTGGTAAACTGCTAATTTGCCGAACTAAAAAAAAATAGATAAATAAAAAATAAAACCGCCCTCTCTCTTGTGTTTGGCAAAGGCTGTTCATTAAAATGCACCAGTGCCTTGTTGGCAACAGTTTGCACGTTATTTTTTTGCCTCCATGCTGTTCCTGTGAACTATTAAAAAATCTTCTTCGTCCTTGTTTCACCAGTTGTCATGCACTGAGCGATCAAACCAACCATTCGCCACTGATTCCTTCTTCTTTCCTCTAAATTTTTCTTGTTTTGTCTTTTGCCTTGGCTGCACAGTTTTTAGCCCTGTTACCTTGCAACAAGAAGGTTACTGGTTTGAATCCCACCCTGAAGACTTTCTGCATGTAGCAACTGCAAAAACACAACATTTTGTGTCTAGTTTCTAGTGTAAATATCTTAGCACACTAGAAATAAAACAAAACTAAAATAATTGCACTAGAAACTAGACCAGAAATACTTGGTAAGATTTTGCATGCACACATAAAACCATTAAGAGACATTTTACAATGAGATTTTACTTTTTATAGATATGTGTCCCTTTTTTCTATTTTGTATTTATTTGTATTTTTCTTTTTTTTTTTTTTTTACAATGAGAGGTTACTTCTTGTTTTTAGACTGGTTACTTTACTGACTGGTGAAGGGTAGTTTGTTCTGGAGGATAGAAATCTACGGTTCACAAAATGACCCTAACAAAAACTGAACTTGCTCACAATTTATCAGAATTGTTTAAATATGATTTTACATGTACAATAAAGGTATTGTTAATATTTTTCACTTCATCCAAAGCATTTTTTTGCCCACTTTTCTCTCTTTTTGGGAACTTTTTACTAAAGAGACGTGATGCATCTTTGGTTTTCATTCCTGTCTCATGTTTCCAGCTTGGCTCGTGATCAGTTTAGCTCTTTTTGTGGTTCATTTCCTTCATTCCTGCGAACTCTCTCACTGTATTTTCGACTGTCATATCTATTGAAAGCATCTGAAAATGGTGGCATTGTGTTTTCCAGAGAGGACAAACGTCAGTCTTCAGATTTCAGCACCTGCTCTAGTGGCGCCGTTTCACCTGTTGAGGTATTGGAGCCGAATTCAGAAAGACGAGGCTCCATTCAGAAGTAAGATTTGCAAAATCTTTACCTAGAATCTCATTTAAATCTAGAATTTAACAAAATAGATTTCGGTCATGTTGTGTTCAACTTAACTGGGATAAAGGAGCTCTTTTTGTAAACAGATACTGGAAATATTTGGGAAAAATGCCAGAGGGCTTCTTGACATTTTGAGTGATTCATTTAGATTCATTCAGATAAACGGCCGGCATGTTGCTGGGCCTGTTGGAATGGTTTCTAGAGAACGATGCATTGCACAACTGTTGTATCAAGCAGTAAGAAACAGTTATTAAGTCGTGCAAAACACTCACAAGCATGCAGCCTGCAGGTGAAAACCAGATCTTTCTGTCCTTTTGTGCTTCTACACAGAATGTTAATCAATAGTTTCTTTAAAGGATTTTGTATGAATTTTACACAAGAGCCCAAAACAAGTTACCCTCCAGTTGAGATTTAGGAGGAACTTCAAGTTTCTGGTAAACTTGAAATAAGACAAAATTAATTAATATACCTTGTTTAGTGTCAATAATTCATTAATATTAATGAAAAAGTTCTAGTTCTATTGGCAGACTATTTAACTTCTTAAAATAGGAAAAATAAGTGAATTTATCTGCCAACTGAACAAAAACTTTATCAATATTAAGGAATTATTGACTTAAAACAAGCTCCATCAGTTTGCCTTATTTCAAGTGAAACTTGTGATTTTCAAGTGATTAGGTTTTATTGCTTACTTTTATTCCCTTATATAAAATCAGATGCAGACTTTTTAGAAGTCATGCAGTAAAACTGTCCTGTTTAAGATTTAACTTATTTTGAAGGTGTTACAGGCTGCAAAACATCCGAGTGCAAGTTAACGAAAATACAACCAGGCTGCATCAGAATGGGTTAGAATCTAAAGCATTTTCATGTAATTGAAATTTATCCCCAAAAATCAGTTTCCATGTGAGATATGAGAGCCACACACTGACGTTTGTGGCTGTAATATGACAATTTGTAAAAACGTTGCTTGCAGAAATACTTTTCCAAGTGACTTTAAATGCAGAACAAGACAAAGATTTGACCCAATGATGTGTACCGAAAGCATTTTTATTCAGTAATATCCTGTTTTCCAGTGAAAATATCCAGTTTAATCTCTTCTGTTTTTTCCTTTCAACCCTCAACAGCCTCATGCCAGACATGAGGGAGTTCATGCTGAATCTGCAGGGTTTGAAGAACGATCTCACTCTAACAGAGGTGGAAGGCAAGCTGAGGTTTGTCAAAACTCTGAAACGCCGAAAAGTTACTCAGGTTGAGGTACCCTGTGTCCGTACACTGTAAAACATTTGAGCTGCATTAAGTTGTGTCTACTATCTTCTACACTTTAAGTCAAATAAATTTAGCGAGTTTTAGATTTTGAACCTAAATGTGTGAGTTTGTGAAAGATGAACTAACAGCAGAGGTTGTGTTAATTTTGTTTTTAATGTGGCCCTTCAGACACTAATTGTGCTTAAATATTATGTTTTCAATCAAATTAATACAGTTTTTCTGTTTCCTGCTAAATTATATCAATCAGTCCCCCCAGTTTCCTGAGAATTATTGTGGAAATTCATAGAAAATCAACAAATCCAATCATTTTTTGCACTAATAATTGGGAATTCATTGCAGATTTTTCTCAAAAATTGTCAGAATCTTTATTACTTTTACTAAACAGCTGACTCAGCCTTAATTGATACCAGATTACAGTCCATGATCCACCCAGCGAGTAATAAAAAGTCACATTTACCGTCATAAATAGGTGCAAATATTGCAAATGTTTCCAAATTAGTACAAACACTCTGACTTTTATTGAAAAAAAATCACAAAAAGAATCACAAAATCCTGGAAGGACTGAAAAGATGTTCAATAATATCATTTAACTTTAAGAATTCATTGCTACTTTAACAGTCTGAACAGGTTTCATCATTACATTCGGCACCACCGTCCCTTTAAGAGGATTCATGGTTTTGATGTAACAAAAAGCATTAAATTTACTGTGACTCAGCATCTGTTTGTTTATGTATGTGCCAGTGTGTCTGGCTGGACTGGACAGCCGCAGTCCGTCTGCCTCTTCCACAAGGGAGACCGAGTCGTGGCGATAAATGACCTCCAAACCGACAGCGTGGAGGATTTCTACAGGTTCATCAGCAAGTCGATGAAGGATGAGGTAAAGTCGCCGCTCGCATCAGACACACTGACTGTGTCATCAGGGTTTGCATGCATCGTTCACGCCTCTGAATCTGACTTCAGGTGAAAGTGACCGTCCAGCGTCAGCGTGGATGCCAGCCTCTGCATTGGTCAAACTCTCCCTGCAGTGACTGAGGCGCAGACTGATCACTGCGGACAAGTTCAATGAGTTCAAACGAAGGATCTCATATGTCAAACTCAAGGCCCGGGGGCCAAATCCAGCCCGCCACAGCTGTTTATGTGGCCCTCTAGACTCTAAAGTGACACATAATAACAGAGGGCTTAAATATTATTTTATCAATCAATTCAAAGCAATTTTTATCTGTTTCCTGTCAAATTGCATCAATTAGTCTCTTCAGTTTTTTTGTGAAATATCATTGAAATTCACACAAATAATCAAAAATTTCCTGCACTTTCTCGCATTAATGCTGCGTGATCCTTACCTAATGTCGAGTTATAATCCATAATAATACGGCGAGTAACAAAAAATCGCATTTGGCGTCATACAAATATTTCTAAATTACTACAAAAAACAATCGCGACATCCTGGAGGGACTAAAAAGATGTTCACTGCTATTTCATCTTAAGAATTTATTTATATTTTAACTGGTTTTATCAATATATTCTGGCACAACCAGAACATTCATGATCTATATGTTGTATTTAAACAGATCAACATGCTTTTTGTTCTATTTCCTTGCTGTTGCAGTTTATGTCTGTTTGTGTCTTCAACAGGTAAACGTCATACAGAAACTACTTCCTGTTAATACAAGTTTCTTTACGCAAGTTCCAGAGTAACAGAGGGGAACTTACATTACTCTAGTCAGGCTTTCTTTGGTTGACAACACAATAGATGTAAACAATAAGAAGGAAAAAATCTCTTGTCATTACGGAAAGTCCCATTTTTTTCTGCTTATTGTGGTGAAACCACAGATAGGATTTCCTCATTTTTAATTTCAACTAAAAGGGAATCCCAGTATATATTAGGATTGTTTTGCATGCATTATGTTGCTCTTCTCCCTGGGGTTGAGACGTCTTTCTAACCAATCACCCAGTGAAAACCCTGTTCCCAGTAGCACAGACAGGTTTGCTAACCAATGAGATGTTATGCATTTCTTCTTGTTTATAACAAGGAGAAATGTTGACACACTTTTGATTTTCAATGTGACATTGTTGTGTTGTTCTTATGTACTCCCTCTCAGCAGTTAGATGTGATGCACAGTGAAACGCACAGGAAGAGAACAGTATTACATGTCTTCACGTAGGGTCGATAACATGAAGATAAAATCATGTCACGCCTCGCAGTTATGTGCCACGGTTTTTTTAAACACACAAAACAATAAAATAATCACTTAGGCACTTTTTACAAAATCTAACTGAATCATAGCAACGTAGTTTTTTGCATTTCGTCCAGCGTAGAGTTGGATAGTAACTAGTTATATTTACTTGAGTAATTTTTATGAAAAAAAAAAAAAAAAGTACTTTTAGGATTATATTTACCATGCTATACTTTTTACTTTTACCTGAGTACTTGTATTATGAGTATTTCTACTCTTACTAGAGTAAAACTTCTGGATTTTCTGCCCTCGGAATGAAGAACAAACATCCTTTAACCATGAAACCTGTGGTTTTTGTTAAAGTTTTGTAAGTTTTTTTATTGGAAGAAACTGATTTGGAAACAATTTTCTTTTGGCCAATTTTGTTATTTTTTGTAACCAGTATGAATCACTGTGAAATATATATACATATGCTGTAATATATGAATGCTTTACATCAAATAAATTCTTTGCAACAGGTGTTGGCAATTTTATTTGTCCTAGGAAGATGAATGTGTAATTTTTGTGTAAAAAGATTATGAATAAAATTAATTAATAAGCATTTCTGTTTATTAAATAGTCTTTTTATTTCCCATAGAAAAATAGTTGAAGTATTTATGTTTGGAGACTTCCAGAGGCATTGCAGCACAGTTAGGGGGCATTGGGTATTCAAATGAGAGTCTCTGGTCGTTAATCGATGCCACACTTAATTGCACTTGACTCACACTAGAGGATTTTCCACTACGGAGCCAAATTCATGCCTTTATCAGTTAAGACAAGTCATTCAGGTCCTGAAGCAGCAAAGTGAATTAGGACCATCACAATGCTTGAAACTATGTTTGTCATGTTTCAAGCCTAGAACCACTGCTGAACTCTTTATATAAAAATTATGCAATCTTATAACAGATTATTATAGTAAAAGATTCTTTATTGTTTTGTCGTTTCTGTGCTTTTTTGGGGTCTTTGTCAGCTGAAACCAATACAGGTTATTCACAAACTAGCATTTGACCTCCAGAATTAAAAAAAAAAAAAAAAAAGGATAAAAGTGGAACTGATTTAAGTTTTATTGTAGCCATTATTTGTGGCACTAAAAAACATTTGGATGGAACATTTTATCCATTCGCATGTTTGATGAAATGGTGCTTCATGATGTCCTTTAACCCCATTTTTGTAGATGGTCAAAACCAGAAAATTAAATGCCATTTAAAAGTTTTTAAACCTCTTTTCAATGAATTACCCACATAGATCAAGAACCTCCAGTTTTGAAAATACACCATTTTCAAAATGTGCAATTTGAAGACCTTTTAAAATATTTTATAGGATTCTCCCAAGATCATCCAGAAGATTTAAGGTCATTTCCCCCAACTTGATTATACTACCACTGAAAATCTAGCTTTAAATTCAAGAAAACTTTATCTTCAGAGCACCTCTGGTGCCTTAAAGAGATAAACACCAAAAAGATGATGTCACACTTCAACAACAACTTTGCGTTTTCAAAGCCATTGCTGCAAATGTTGGCACAGATTACATAAAATAATCAAATAATTGCAGAAATTATATCGAAAAGCATGATTTTTTTATTATTCCAAACTGGTACAAATGAAGTAATCAATCAAAAGGTCAAAGAATATTTAATATTTTATTTTAGGATAAAAATATGAAATAAAAAACAGTTAAAAAAAGCAGCATGTTGACTCGATACATAAAGGGAATGTGGTCACAACAGATAATTTAGCAGGTACAATAACTTAAGTTTCACTGTAAACAGCTCATTGCAACCAAAAGCAGGACTGAATTGAAGTTTTATTCATTAAACAGGTCCAAGATTGCATAATTAGTCAGAATTCACATTATTAGTGTTCAAACCACTTTCAAAAACTACAATCTGAGCTTCAGAAGAGTTCTGAAAATCAGCAGAACCCATTTAGAGTTTCGCTCTAGCTTCAGACAGCCACTCGCTGAAACATTTCTCCATGGCTTTCCTGCTCGACCAGCTGCCAACGTTCACAGTGGGGATGATCTTCAGAGGCTGGAGCCACTGGACAAAACGCTTCAGCTCCAGGAAGCTGCTGTGTTCACTGTAGGGGATTCCTGTCACAGAAATAGAAAAGTTTAACATCTCTTAACTTCAGGGTTTATTTTGATATCTTTTCTATCCCTTCGGTAAACAGAAGAGCAATTACATTTGAGGTAAAAAAAAAAATCTGACATGAAGCCAGATGTTATGAAATATAACAATAAAGATGGCAAAATCTTGAGGCACAACACGCTTGAGTTATTTCAGTGGAAAATCCGATAAAAGGATCCCTTTGTCCTCTAAAATAAGAAACTGCCTCTTTCTCATCTTGCAAGTTAACATGAGGTCTCCTCTGATGGGACGCAGCTGAAATAGAGCCCAGAGAAGAAGCAGAGAGGAGGAGGGAAATTAGCATCTGTCAGAGTGACACAAAAACAGATGAAGTGAAAGGAGTGAAAAACTAAAATTGGTGGCAAAAGCCTCCAGCTGGTGGTTGTAGGTTACATGGCAGATGGCTCTGATGTTGATATATCTATCCAGAACTTCAGAGATAAAACTGTAAGGAAAACTGGATTTATTTACTAATGAAAATCAAGTCACAACTAATGTCACCACTGGGGGTTTCAAGCTAGACAGCATTCCAGCTGTGCTGAAAATGGAAGCTGTAGCCTGATTATGATGAAGTCTGGTTTGGTTTAATCCCCCCATAGAGGGCGCTGTAGGCCAAGTCAAAGCAATTCAGTCACTTTGTTGTTTTGGTTTGAAAACAGCATGTTTTCTGTCAAAATTTGGAGCATGAAGAACAATAGTCTGATGTTTCATCCTGCTCTCTCTCCATAACATCTAAACCTGAATCTGTTCGGTTAAGTATTTCTACTTGCCGTAAATGGAGATGTTGCCGCTGATCTGTGGCTGGATGTCTTCCACCGACTCCACCTGCTCGCTGAAGGTCCAGCCGGTGGGCTTGAAGGCTACCAGTCGATCATACTGAGCTGAAAAGCGGGCCAGGTGATCCTGCAGCTTCTGCAGAGATGGCAACATAAAAAAAAAAGTGCATTAGAATGCCTTAAGATTTATGTTTAAGGCTGAGGATGCAGCATTATTACAAACATCAGCTCTGCCTTATAGCAGACATTATAAAACCCGACAGTCGGCTTTTCTGCAGCCAGTCGTGTGAAAACTCCAGGACTGCAAATTTAAATCTCACTAGAGACAATGTTTTGCAGAAATATTGGTAATTTTGCTCATCACAACCTTTAATATGTAGGTTAATGTTTGCTACGGCAACCATGGAAATCAAAATGACTGCTGCACCCACTTTGAAGGAGAGCTGCATCATGGGAAGCACGTGAACCCGGGCTGCCTTCCAGTCGGTGGTTATGCGCTCCTTGATTTGCTGAGACTCCAGGCAGCACATGGTGTTGTATTTGTCCCTGGAGAGGCACACTTTTGACCCCAGGACCTCTGCCAGCGCTGCAAATAAATCACAACGTTAGCTGTGTCAGCACCAGTTTTTACCTTTGCAGAAACACACTGCAAAAAGAATGTGGGCGTTGTAAAAGTATTCATATCTCTTGAACATTCACGACCAGAAACTTTCATGTTTTAATGGTCGCCTGCTCTTTTAACTGCCACACATGCAAAGAATGAACCGAGTTGTGTCTTAATTTTTTCAATGCTCAGTGAAAGTTTAAGATAATGTTCTTCACAGGTCGCCAGTCTGTCGCAGGGCAGATTTCCTTCCTCTTAATTATTATGCAACTTTTTGTGTTTGACATAAAATCCTATTGAAACAGCAGTGGTTGTAACTTTGCAAAATGTTTCTCCCCAAGTTATTGTCATGCATAAAATACAAATGGGTAATTTTTATTCTCTCATATTATTCTAGAGCTGAAACGGTCAATCCAATTATGATTAGTCAATTGTTGAAATAATTGTCAATTAATTAAGTGACCGATTAATCATTAACTGGAGTTTACAAACAAAAAAAGAAATGCAATTGAACAATAATTTGGCAAACGCTGTACATATACATATATATTTAACAAGTTTTATCTTAAAAAGCTAAATCCATTACAAAACTAATGCATTTTCTCCAATAAAATGTTCTCTTGTATAAAAGTGGAAATATTTCTTTTATCTTTTAATGCATTTCTATTATAGTGTATAAAACTAGACTTAAGTGGTTGAACAACAAAAAAAAATCTATATAATGTTAATTGTTTTATCCAATCGATTGAATATTTGATAGATAGTTGCTAGTCATAACATTGTGTTATATAAACATTTACTATGGTAATAAAAGAGGTATTGTTCAATAAAAAGCCGTTTTGCTCATCATGCAGAGCTTTCTGACGCATTTTTGATTTAAAATGAAGTGAATTTCTGTTAAAAAAAAAAAAAAAAAAAGCTGCAGCCCATTTTCTGAATGTCAGTAGAGGACAGCACATATTTATTACTTTCTTCAGACAATTCCCAAAATCCCGTGTGTCTGCACTCGCGTTTCAATAACGGGTGACATTTTGACGGAATGAAAGCGAATCAAGGCTGTAGAAAAAAATAAAAAATAAAAAAAGAACAAAAAAACTGTTTGGTTCAGATATGGCTGTACTACATTTCCATACTGACAGCAAGATGTTTCTTAATTTAAGAGCGAAATTTAAAGTGATACTCTAATTTATATTCAAGAGTTAGTTTATTCATCCTTCGGTTTATGGTTGAATTGCACTGCATTTGAGATATAGGTCATATAAATTCTTAAATAAGATTCCAAACCACATACCTAAGAAGACCTTTTCTTTCCCCACAGAGTACGAGCCGCACACCACGAGTGTTCGCGGGTGCAGAGTCACCAACTCAAAGGCCCTGCTGGCTGCAAAGCTGATGACTTCCTGCTGCCTGGGAAACGTGTACTCAGGGCTGCAGTAGCTACAACGACAAGCACCCATTAAAACCTCCTCAAAGTAACTGAAAAGCACAGAGTGTGTTCAGATACTGACGTTGTGTCCAGGTAGAGGGTCTGAACCCGGCAGCTAAGCAGCTCTGGGTACGTTTCCATGGAGGGGTCGGCCCTGAAGTCACCGGTGTGGAGAACCGTCTGTCCATCGGGCAAGAAGAACAGCAGCATCGCAGCTCCTGGACAACTGAAGGAACAAGGATGGAAAGCTCAATGTTCAGTAGTTTGAAATCGATTTTAAGTAAAGTTCAATGAGTTCACCATCACCACTGACATTTCTTCACAAAACACAATGTTTGGACGGATGAATAGGCTACAAACCAGATGGATGAAAGGAGGAATGGATGGACAGAAAGATGGAAGGATGGATGTGTGTCAAAAGAAGAAACTGATATTTGGAAAATCTTAGTGAAATTTAACATCAAACAGTGAGAAAAAAAAGGTGCATCTATTCATTAGGGTTATAAAAATAACTTTTTCCATATTTATGTTTTTTTTTTTTAAATCATGCGTTAAATTGCACTTTATTACAAAAATGAAAGACTTTAAAACAGAAATCAAGCGCTTTCCAAACCTTAAAAACACCTCATTGAAAGTCAAGCATTCTCTAGGGTTTCAAGCTTCTATATGAACCCTGTCACAGTCCTAACCCTTGAGCAAGGCAGCGGGTTCTCCCCATTGACTCACTGGTTGGCGTCCAGGAGGACGACCCTGACTCCCTCCACGGTGACCTCGGCGTTCATGGGCAGGATGTGGACGAACTGCTCCGCCACCCGAAGCTTGCTCTTCACCAGGTTCCCCGTGATCTGACAGGAAGCAGTCAAATTAGTCGGTTACCTTGGCAACCAGACAACTTGTTCTGGGCAAAACTAAAGTTATTGATAAAAGAATAACCACAGTGTGTTTTATGAAAGGACTCAGATTAGGAGGCACACATACATTTTGCATTCAAGGTAAAACAGCAAATTCACAACAGGAAAGCTATTATTGCATTTTTAAACAACTTCATAAACGATAAAACATAACGGGGCCATTTTTTTAATCCAATCATTCAGAATAAAATCGATGAAAAAAAAAATACTGAAATAATTATTTGCGGTACCACTGACTTTAATATGAGCCATCATTAAATATTACATGACAAAGCAAGTAAGTTTTGTTTTTATGCTTCAAAACATGATTTTAGGTTTTGCAGCAGGACAATAAATTAAATTTGTATTCAGCAATATTTATTTCACATGTGAACTGTAAAAAAAAAAAATAGTCAGAGGTCCAGAAAAATTTAATTTTCAGCACATCGTGCATTTTTTCTGCACAACTAAAGAGACCAAAAGACAGAATTACATATTATTAAAATGTAATTGAACTCTAACAGTTTTCATTGCTGCGACCACAAGCAGATTTTTCATTACTCTGAGTGATTGAATAAAAACAGTGGATTAAAGTTTAATGCATTTACAAAACAGATCATTTTATAACTTAAATTTTTACTGAGAGAAATGAAAAGCATTTAGCAAGTCAATTGTATTCTCTGCCCAAATAAGTGAAGATCAAAAATCTCGACAAAAACGACAAGTCATTTTAACCCCATTTTGTTCCAGGAGAGCGTTAAAGCCTTGTGCAGACGAATATCTAACAGTTTGAAATGAGTGATATAACATCATGACTCACTCCCGAACAGCCACAGATAAATTTAACCACTGGAAAATAAATTAGGCATCAGGAGAGGTGAACAGGAGGAGCTGCTGGCGTGCCGCCGCAGCTGGACTTACCTTGTTACAGTAGATTGGAAACGTGGAGGTTCTGGTCAGGCCTCCGTAATGATCCGAGTGGAAATGTGTCAGGAAGTACGAGGTTATGCCCTCAATCTCGCCATAACGGAACGCATCGACAACAAACTTCGTACCTGAGACCATTGGAGGGAAATTTCACGTCACGAACAACATAATTTTTAATTTGTTTCCCCCTCAATCGAGATAATATACATTAGATTATCTCTAAAAGGTTTATTTCCATAATTCAAAACTTGATTTCTTATGCAGACAGAGTATTACAGGAAAAATTTAAGAGACCACTTAAAATGATCAGTTTCTCTGATTTTACTCTTTATAGTTATACGTTTGAGTAAAATGAACAGTAAAACAAGAAATAGAATAAAGTAAAAAGATAATGCAACACTACTGAGATCTTTTATCATTCAGGTTTTTTTTTAATTAATGGTTTTACATAATTTAATAATCTGAAAAGCTGAATTTTAAGCCACAATAATCAAAAATACCTTCAAGATACATTTTAAATACATCAATTCATCTATATTGTCATTTTTTAACTGAAATAAATTTAATTATATTCTAACTTTGTTGGCTTACTGACCTGGAATCTTCTTATAAAACGGACAACGGGGCAGCTGCACTTCTCCGTCAGCATTTCTTCTGTTCCACCTTCCTCTCCATCTTCTGTTCCCACCTCTACCTGCATCATTTTGAGCACCAACCGAGTCATTGCCGATCGCCGCTGCCTGCGCTACCTCTGCCTCCGGGTCAGATTTTCTTTTCCTCTGTTTTTGCCGTCCCAGGTTCTTACTAGATGCTGCAACAGAGGACGTGTCCAGGTTGTTTTGTAAACTTTCAGTTTCTGTATCCTTGAGTGGTTTGAGACCAAAAAACACCCCGATGTCAGTCTGCTTCAGTCCAGAGCTCTGGACTGCCTTGCTTTGGCCTTTCTGAGGCAGCATGCTTTGATAATTTGACCCAAACAAATCCTGGCATGAAGATACTTGAGCAGAATTAAGTTTCTGACTGCTCTGCACCTCTAAGCAAATAGTTTCTCTTAGTCGCTCTAAAACCACACTCTGTGGGGACTGAAAGCTGCTGCCGCTGATTTCCCTCCTCGATACACAAGGAGCTTCTACAGCCTGCTGATTAGTAGGTGCTAATGAAGAAACTGGATCCAGCTGAGATGAGGAGGAAGAGGGGGGATCATCAAACGCTGCACCTTCATCACAGTTCTTGTCTATGAATTCAGCCAGGATTTCATCTTCACTTGAGAAGCTGTCGTTGAACAGAATCACTGAGTGTTCATTACCAGAGCGTTCATTAAGAAAAAGAGACTTTCTGCAGTTAATTTCAGACTCTGGAGGGAGCTCAGACAGCGGAGAGTAAGAGATACCATCGTCATCATCATCATCATCATCTTTGAGAGACGTCTGCTTCTCTGTTGAAACATCACAAGCTTGATCTGAAAGAATCTCCTTGACAGGAGTGGATGAAATCTCACAAACTGACTTCTGACCTTTATTATTATTCCCCAACCAGCCTTTCTTTTTCTTAAAATCATCAGGCCCAGGAGAACGCAGCAACAAAAGCCCATTTCTAGGTTTTGTCGGAGGTGTTGGAGTGTGATTCAGACTGGAAAAGGAAGAAGGAAAGGAAGTCGTCCCCTGAGAGCGATCTAATGGAAAGCTGAGCGCTTCATTGTTCTCAATTTCTTGGAGATTTTCTTCTCCGCTGGTCTCTGTTGGCCAGGACAGACTGGGGGCCGCGGCGTTGCCGTTTGCACGGCTTTCAGCGAGAAGCGTGTGGTTGAACTTCTTGTAATGGTTTGGAATGGTGGAGGAGCACTGGAGGGCATCTGGACATTCTGGAAAGAGGAAACAAAAGTCAATCAGACTTAGGTAATTTTTTTCATCACGGTTTTGTGATTGTGGTTAAATTACATTCGATCTGGTTTTGTGCCATTGAATCAAAAAGCTGAATATCCCACTTTTTCAGCAAAAAATCTGATCTAGGGATGCACAATATTATAGGTATTATTGGTATCGGCCGATATTATCTGCAAAATTTAATATCGGCCATTCCGTCAAAATAACTCACCGATATGAAAGGCATTGTTTTTATCTGACTAACCAGATGCCTGCAGCACAGCACAATGTTAAATTTGCACTTCTTGAGTGATGTCATTGTCTTAGAAACAAAAGTGCTGCATCATTTTCAGCCTCCTTTTTAGCATTTGCATTTGGTAGCAGGCTAAATTGACTACTTTTTAACTAGAGCAGAGAATGCCATAAAGTTTCAGTAAATAGATATACGAAAAAAATATCGGTATAGGTATCGGTTATCAATCAAATGAGTTTTAGTATATCAGCAAATTGGATATCGACCAAAAATCTAATATTGTTCATCTGAGCTGACACTGAAAAAAAACCAGACCCCCCACTATTTTCTTTTATCGGGTCAGAAAACTTGAGTAGAGATGATTAAAGAAAAACAATCAGTTAAGGTTCTTTTTCTATATGGTGTAAATGTATACATATATATTTTTAAAGCTTCAATCAAAAGTCACCTTTTTTTAATTGAATACTTTAAATAATCTCTCAAACTTTTCAGAAACACAGTTTGCTAAAGATTGCACACTCTTAATGTGACTTGATGACAAATTTATTTAAATAGGCTTAAAGGGAAACCTGTGAAATGTAATCTCCCAATAGGCGTCCAGCTGATTGCATCCAGCCATTGACTCTGCAGCATTCTCTGAGCAAGCACTTAAGTGTTTGATAAGAGACAATAAAGGTAGTCAAAAGGGCAAACACAACAAATCACGCAGGGCAAAGTCATCTGTCTAACACAATTACATCAGGTGGGGAATAAAAACTAATTATCAGGCAAGTTTTTGTTTGTTTTAAGGGGCTCTGGATGTTTTCTGCAACATTTTTCCAACAGTTTTCCAATGTTACTCTGTAACACACAAAATTACATCTAACTAGAGCATTTCATTACATCTCTTTACAATAACAACTTTCCAAAGAAATAATAAAATGTTGAAATACAAGGTTTGCCCAAGAAAACTTGTAGAGCCTGGTGGTTGGGCACTAGGGCAGTTATTCATCCAACGACCCGCTGTGTTTTTGAGTTAAAAAATGTTTAAAGTCAACAGGAAATTTGAAAATGTCACTTGATAATTATGAGGTATTAAAAGATTGGAAGATTAATATCTGAAGACCAACTACAAAATCTTAAAAAATGCAAACATAAAAAAAAAAATTTTAATAAGTAATGCTAATTGCTTATTATAAGCCTGGCAGGCTGCCAAGCATATAGCACACCGGGGAAACACTGAAATATTATATTGCAGCAGTAACTCTCCTTTTGGAGATTAATAAATTAATTATACAATTACTATATGACTACAGTCTTCACATATACAGTTTACTGCAAAAGTATGTATAACCTTTTTTACTTTTTGTCACAACACCAACATGTTGTGAAGGGATTGTAAAGTGGCAAAATGTGAAGAAGTTAAACTTTTTTTTTTTTTTTTGCAGGACACAGGAACTACATGGTGGATATTTACCTTTGCATTGGTCCCTGGGGCTGTCGAGGCATTCAGCAACATGCCATCTCTGAGACTGTACAACCAGAATGTGGAAAGGCATCTGACAGATGGGACAGAAGTCTTCAGACATCTGCCTCTCGGTTGAATTGCTGTCACTTTGGATTACCTCTGTAGCAGAACACTGGACGGATAATTCACTTGATAATAAAAGTTTGCTTTCCACTGCCTCCCCAACAGCAGAGGAGTCTCCACTTCCAGATGTTTTGGTTTTTGTACTCTTCTCTTTTGACCTGAGAGAAGGAGAGCTGTCCTTCTTTGACGTTTTCCTGGCGGTACATCTTCTTTTGGAAACGCACAGAGATTTATTGCTCTTTCTTTTCTTCTCCAGGGGTTTATATTCCCAAATGTCATTTTCGGAGTCATCCTTCTGTGACATTTGAAGCAGCAGCGAACTTAGCTTAGGAAGAGTCACCTCAAAACACAGGTTATTACACAAGAACGAGTAACGTTTGGTAACTTTCCTCTGCAGACGCAAAAGTGACACCAAACCTATATGTATTGAGTATTTTCCGCGTAGATATCCCGTTTAGACATTTCACTAACCGAATGACTCACTTTATAAAATATTAATCATGCTTTCGAAAATATTTTCATATATTTTGATCATGTTTTGCTGTATACAACTGTTAGCTACCCTTACCTTACCGCCACAAAACGACGATGAACTAGGTAAACATAATACGACAAAAAGAGCCGCACATTCTACATTTTTGATAACAGTAAAATGCTTAAATATCTTTAGTAGAACATCTTAAAAAAATCCAAATGACACAGAAATTGCTTTAAAGCTTACATCATTTCTGAATTATAACAAAAATGTCATTTTAAAAAGTGTAATATTTTATCTTTTTACTGAAATGAACGTTGCGAATCTACAACGTCGCTCCTATTGGTCGGTTTGGCGGCTGCTGTGATTGGCTATTGTTGCCTTAAGGAAGTACAGACGCTGTCCGTCATCAATGTTGTAGTTTTTGGGGCAATCATGGCGACCCACTGCAGCCTCGTTACACTGTTTCCCATTCAAAGTCAGCTCGATTACGCTTTAGACGATGCCACAACACAACAAGAAAAGGAAGAGCTCGTCTACCAGTATTTGACAAAAATAGACGAGAGGGAAGACCTGAAGATACCGGATTTTCAGACAGGTTAGATCATGTTGCAGTTTTAGCTTCCTTAGCAAATCTCCTCCCTTCAGAACAGTTTTGACAGGAGTTTAACAAGTAAATTTCCTTACGATTCTAATTATTTTAATTAAATAAATGCACCTTATTTTCAAGTAACCATCTCCTTTTTCTGCCTGGCTGTGAAACAACAGTTTCATAGCTTTTCCCCAACATGTTTTTGAAGGAGCTTAAATGTAATCAAAACACAAGTTTTTAGCAGCTGTTTGGGTTTCTTATTTCTTGCCAGTCATCTAAGAGGGGTCACAAAAAAACAACAAAAAAAAAAAACAACTTTGACCAAACTGATCAGCTGCTTTGTGTTGGTTTGACATTGTAATCATTATAGGGTTGTCAACAGTGTATGGGTTTTGTCACAGATGGAGAGTCTTCATAGCAACAGCTGTTTCAAATTTCATTAAACTTTCACGTCTTTTTTGAGATATTATTTGTTAAATCAACACAATGTTATACAAAAATATCTGAAAAGTGCAGTGTAAAACTGCAAACAGCCCACTTTGCTCCGATGTCCCAAAATAAAAGGTATTTTCATTGCTGGAAGGTGAACCCTCATCCCAGTTGAAACTCTTTTAAAGCTCTTTGCAGGTTTTCTTCCAGGCTTTTCCACCCGTATTCCAGGATGTTGCTGCCATAATGTCTCGTGGGTTGGTGTTGGTTCTCCACCACTAAATACCTAATGGCCAGAAAGTTAATTTTTGGTTACATTACACGTTTTCTTTGTCCCGTACTTGGACGTCAACATGGAGAAACAGAAATTTCTTTCAACAACGGGTCTTATATTTTCTTGCTGCTCCTCCTTAAAGGCCAGATTTTTGGAGTGCATGACTGATGGTTGTCATGGTGACACATTATCACACCTGAACTGCACCTCCCCTGGATATTACATGGGCTTCTTTACTGCTTTTTTGTTTAATGCTTTCCTTTCTTACTTACTTATTAGCCTGACTTTTGAATGTAATTGGATAGATTTAATTTAGGGGGCATTAGAGTATAAATGGGGCTGCACAGTGGCGCAGTGGGTAGCGCTGTTGCCTTGCAGCAAGAAGGTCCTGGGTTCGATTCCCAGCCTGGGGTCTTTCTGCAAGGAGTTTGCATGTTCTCCCTGTGCATGCGTGGGTTCTCTCCGGGTTCTCCGGCTTCCTCCCACAGTCCAAAAACATGACTGTCAGGTTAATTGGCCTTCCCAAATTCTCCCTAGGTGTGCGTGTGCATGGTTGTTTGTCCTGTTTGTCTCTCTGTGTTGCCCTGCGACAGACTGGCGACCTGTCCAGGGTGAACCCCGCCTCTCGCCCGGAACGCAGCTGGAGATAGGCACCAGCAACTCCCGACCCCGTAAGGGAGAAGGGTGACGGCAAATGGATGGATGGATAGAGTATAAATGTGCGCTACACAGTTTTTATTTTTATTTGTATGATTTTTCACTATTTGTGGAAAAGGTCCAAAAACATTTGAAATGAGTCAGCAAAGGCTTGAAAACTGGTACCAAACCCTTCCTACTACCTTTAGGTTGCATACTGGTAAATAGTCAGGTTTTAATGAGTAGAAAAAGATTGAAGAAAATAAATTTACATCCATTCTAGTATGTTTTTTTTTCCTGCAATTAGTTTTGAGTTTTATTTTTTAATGAATATAGTTTCCAGTAAAAGTCAGCTTGTTGATTTTTCAGGCCGGTAAAATCATTATTTATCTTAATAATTTGGGATAATCTATTATAGCATGTTGTCAACATTTCATTACACCAGCAGGTGGAGATCTTCAGCACAAATGAGCTCCACTGTCTCTCAAGAAATATAGATGCTAGTTATTTTTTCTACTTAATTGACTCATTTAGCTTAGCAGACATTTGGCAGATAGTCGAACCAGTGAGAGCAACAAGTTTTTACCGTTTACCTAAGTGTCAGACTTTAATTGTCTGGCGGTATCACTTGTTTTTTTCTTTTTATGTGAGTACATTTTTAAGGTTTGGGGAAGTTGAGCCACTTTTGGTGACTTTGGGAATCCATAAACAAGTAGCAGCGATAACTGGATCCTTAACACTTTTGTGAATTTATCCAAACCGTATCACAGAAATAAAAAAAATGTTTTAATAGAGATGCACTCATGTGACTTAAATGCAGAGTGAAAATAGCTATTTTTTGCTCAAGTAGTAAGCAAACTAAAAAAGATTCTCAAAGACAAAAGCGTTACTGTTTCCTATGATTTCCTCCAGGTTTAGAGTGGCTGAACACTACAGAGCCTCTGTCTTTGAACAAGGAGCTGGCCGGCAAAGTGGTGCTGCTGGACTTCTTCACTTACTGCTGCATCAACTGCATGCATATCCTCCCTGACCTGCACCAGCTGGAGAAGAGACACTCTGTTGAAGGTCTGTGCATGCTGCGTGTGTGTGTGCATGCCCATGAAAAGGGCTTATTACTGTGGTTGTGACGGTAAGAAAAGGTAGACCATGGCAGGAAGCATGCTTGCGGGTGGGGATGGGTGAAGGGCGTCCAATTTTGTAGATAAAAGACGGGGATGAAAACTCACTGTACTGTCCACAAAGGATATTGAATTGAGTCCTGATAATGTGAAAACTGAAATTATGATAAAAATGAATGAAAACTCATATTTTTTTCCTGAAATACATTTTGTTCCACAGCGCAAAAATACTAAAATCTCACCCTGTAGCCTTCAACAACAAGCTTCGTCATTTTTACTCGGTTTGCAGATATTTAAAATTTTGTGCAAATACTAACACTATAAAGAGTTGCACATCTGATAGAGGATTGTGCGTTTTTTTCTCATTGTGTAGGATATAAATTAGCCTTCTCCATCGTAGTTCCTAGTGAAATGCAGTACTTGTCATAGTATATATACCTTTTGTTTCCTCTGGGATGAATTTTATGCCAAAGGTTTATATGTGTTACAATTGATAAAACAATTGTAACATGTGGCTGTAATTGCACAGCCACATGCTGGCTAATTTAAATACAGATCCGCCAGAGGACAATCTAATGGATTACCTAATGCAACCACTTTTACTGAGAGTGCCACTTTTTAGACGAACTAAAATTAAATTTTTTAAGGTACCTTTTTATTAAAGAGTGTGTCATACTTCTCTGGGATCAGAGATTGCTCTTATTGAAATGAGCCTAATGTTTCCCTTTCTGCCAGTATCCTTCTTGAAATTCTTTTCTCCCTGATTCATCTTGGAAACTCCTAAATTTATTCCAGAAAACATGTGCGGCGCTATGTTTTCAGCGCCGCACATCTTAGACAAGCAGGCTCAATGTTAATTGAGAACAAGACATAATTTCCTCTCAGATCTTATTGTAAGTGTGTGAAGAAAACTTGAAAACACTCCAATTTGTCAACAGTGTTTGATTCAGAGAACTGAATGCTCAATATGCAAAAAGAAAAGGTTATAATCCAACCAAATACCCAAATATTTATAGAATAATTCTCTTCATAAGCTCCCATTCTAAGGTAGAAATTTTAGCAGTATTTAATAATTCAGTTTTATTTAATTTTCTTCTAAAATCCAGCCAATCCTAAGCTGTACAGTAATGTATGCTATCACAAAGTAGTGCCAACTGTGTAAAATATACAAAATTGCTTATTTATCTGCATAAATAAGCAATTTAAGAGAAGACATAATCTTTCTAACTATACCAATAAATATATCAAATAAAATGGGGACTAAGGTTGAGCCTTGGGGGACTCCTGTAAATTTTGGACTTTTCTCTATATGCAGAAACACATTGTTCTGTTTGAAAGGTAACCTCTAAAGCCCAATTACTAAAACCAATGTCACTAATTCGTCTTACCAATAAACTAATTACAAAATTTGTTTCCAACATAGTAGTTGTTATGGTGCTATATCTCTTGTTTGTCATGCTATAATTTGTTTTGCATCTTTTAATGGTTTGGAGCACCTTAATGCTAACTCCACTTAAAAAACTAAATCAAAATTTCATTAAATGCTTCTACCTGCATGACCAAAATGATCTAAAAATAAATTAAAATACATTAAAATATGACTTGTACCCAAAAAGAAATCATGATTTTTTTGATGGAAAATGTGGAGGAAGGCTTAAATAAAGCAAAGCGCTTCTGTGTTGTTCTGTGCTGCATAACACAACATGGCACATTACATATGTAAGCCCACTTGGGAAGGGGAACTGTAGTAAAACCGTCTGCTTCTTCTCCAAAAGCAGGAAGGCCCTTATCTGAGCTGCTAAGAGATGGTAACCAAAAATAATTCCCAGCTGCTGTGGAAGTTACTGCAGTCCTCATGCATAACTCCCCACTTCGCTGTAGCGCATAGTAATGAACTTAAACAACCAGCTGCTTGCAAAGTTAAACCTTCTGTGTCCTTTTGCAATATTTGTTGTTGTTTTAAATCCTAAATTTAAATATATTACAGGTTCAAAAAGTGTGTTTGATTGTGTACTGCAAAGTTAAGAAAATGTATGTTGAATCTTTAAGCAGTTTTAACAACATTTAGGTCATGGTTACATCTCGCGTTGATCAATCTGAAAATGTTCATGCAGATTAATATCATTTTGTGTCTTAGTGTGCCATTTACTCGTTGTGTCCTTGGGGTTAGATCAGAAAGATTTGATAATTTTGGTTCTAAAAATAGAGCATATTATGCATTTCAAGGAGTTGCCAGTAGGGGTCAGTGTCGCTCTGCCGTTGCTAAGAGATAACCGTTGCTAAGAGATAACCGTTGCTAAGACGATTGTGTATAAGCGATGTGTAGCGACCGTGCTTCCCATAGAGTTATTTTGTGTTACAGGTGAGCTGGAGATGTTAATAATACATTCTAAGATGTGTTATTGGGTTCTGTTAACCACACCGAGTTCCGCATTAGTATCGTTTCCGTTATTACTTCGTGATCTGTGTTCAGAGCGGAGGCGGGAGGAATAACAAGCGGTATGTACGCAGTTGGAAAACCCACTTCCTTCCTGAATCCAACACGGTGATCGGATGGTTTACATGTTATGTAAAATATTGGGAAATGTCTGCTGTGTTTGACTATATGTTGAGTTTCATGGGAGATGTGCGTTAAATAAAAAATATGGCCGTTGCTAAGAGGTAACGGTTGCTAAGGCGATTGTGTGTGAGCGTTGTGTAGCTACTGTGTTTTTTTTGTGTTACAGGTCTTCAATTAAATGTTGTGGCACCAATCAGCAAATCTGTTTTGATTGTTTTGTACCTTAACAATTACAAAGAAATAGTAGTAGTAGTAGTAACCTTTTTTTCTTATTTTATTTAATTTTTTGACAAGTTGAAGCCATATATCTGGACAGATCTTTTCAAAACTGTAGAATCTGTATGTTTTGTCCTCTGTTTATTCCACATTTCTCTGTTTTGATGTGAACTGAGGACAAAAATATACCCTGAAGCTCTTTTGTTTAAATTTTACTCAAAATCTGTTACATGAATATGTTACTTTAAATGTCAATGGAATATAATTCTTTAATGTACTTTCATAAATCCAACAGAAACTTAATTTCAAAGATCATCTCATTGAGCAGCGTGTTATAATTGAGTTGTGAGCCTGGCAGCGCTCAGAGCACAATGTCAGCGCTGCTCTTATCTTTGGCACTGATTCGGGTACATTTTGTTTGCAGCTCTGGTCGGGGAGGTGTGGGAGCCACCCAGTTCATTCACTCCCACAGTCCGCTCACTCACCCTCCCATTGTCAATACAATCTGTTACTGGTACTACACTGTGTGGCAGAGGTTGTAAGGGACAGAAGTGAGTGGAGCCTTTGGAGCTGCTCAGGAAGTGGCTTGTTGGATCTGTTTACAGTGGAAGTTATTATTTCTGTAATAAAGAGCCAACTTAACTGAACCAATATGGGTTTATAAAGAGTATGTGATTCATAAAGTTTGGTTTGTAAAACAAATTTGATGATGATTAAAAAAAATCCTAGAGCATTAAAACAGTAACAATAATACATTTTTTACAAATTATTATTAATCAGTAGATAATATTCAATCGTATTAAACATCCTATATGTCTATTATGTGCATGTTATGTTTTGAACCCTGCTTTTCATGCTAATGGTTGTTTATGGTTGGTATAATTTTCTCTCTGTCTGTTTAATCCCTTTCGCAGATGGGCTGGTGATTGTCGGTGTGCACTCTGCCAAATTCCCCAATGAAAAAGTAAGTGTTGTAGTGGTTTGTTTGTCTTTGGGCTGACTGGTCTGGGAAAGCTTTTCTGCATTTTAAAAACAGCCAAAATAAGTTAAGCTAGCATAACAGTATCTTAATCCTCCAATAAAAAGTTTAGAAAAATACAAACTTTAATTTTAGTGCATTTATTAAGTGGGAGAGAAATTTTCTATCTTAGTTTTTTATTACTAAATTCCACTTTTTGGCATTTTTGATATTCTTGTAATAAAAAACTCCTGCTTTTTCAAATTGATTAATATCTATAGATTTTTAGTTGATAATCCATGACTTCCTGTTTCCCTGCCTGTTTCCTTAAATAAGATGTAACATGAACATTTATTTTGCCCTGCCACTCTTCAAAATGAGAATGACAGAAGAACATTGGGCACCAGGGCAGCAGCCTGTTGTGTTTTTGAGTTAAAACATGTCTAAAGTCAACAGGAAATTTTAAAGTATTCCTTGAGAATTATGTGTTATTGAAAGATTGGAAGATTGATACCAAAACACCAACTATAAAGTTTTAAGAAATGCAAACATTAAATTTTAAAAAAAAAAAGAATAAGCAATGCTAAGGCTGGTGGGGGCACAAGTAAAGCAATTTTTCCTGCTTGTAAGAGATCAACTTTGAAAAGAGAAAGAAAATGCAAGAGTTCATATATCCCACCCACCAGCGGGTGTCACGATGAGGAGATAATCAGTACTGTTCACTTCACCTGTCAGTGGTCGTAATGTTGTGCCTGATTGGTGTACAAAGCGTTAACAGCAGGGGAGCCAATAAGTGGCCCTATGTTTTTGTTAGAGTGGTGGATTTTTCCCTCCACTGAATAAATCTTCTCAAATGAAAGGTATCATATCGGTAACCCATATTTTTAGGCCTTTTAGCCATTTTTTTTTTTTTACTAAAGGTTAGATAATTATGCATCATTAAATTAAATCAAATGAATCTTTTTAACCAGTAGAAACGGGAATATTAGAGATAAAACCAACAAGTTTATGGTAAAATATTATTCTTGCTTTCATGCTTTATATATAAATACACTGCCTGGCCAAAATAAAAGTCGCCACCAAAAAATGGTCACACTCTCTAGTATTTTGTTGGACCGCCTTTAGCTTTGATTACAGCCTGCATTCGCTGTGGCATGGTTTCAATAAGCTTCTGCAGTGTCACAAGATTTATTTCCATCCAGTGTTGCATTAATTTTTCACCAAGATCTTGTATTGATGATGGGAGAGTCTGACCACTACGCAAAGCCTTCTCCAGCACATCCCAAAGATTCTCAATGGGGTTTAGGTCTGGACTCTGTGGTGGCCAATCCATGTGTGAAAAAGATGTCTCATGCTTCCTGAACCACTCTTTCACAATTTGAGCCTGATGAATCCTGGCATTGCCATCTTGGAATATGCCTGTTCCATTTGGGAAGAAAAAATCCATTGATGGAATAACCTGGTCATTCAGTATATTCAGGTAGTCAGCTGACCTCATTCTTTGGGCACACAATGTTGCTGAACCAAGACCTGACCAACTGCAGCAACCCCAGATCATAATACTGCCCCCACAGGCTTGTACAGTAGGCACTAGGCATAATGGGTGCATCACTTCACCTGCCTCTCTTCTTATCCTGATGCGCCCATCACTCTGGAACAGGGTAAATCTGGACTCATCAGACCACATGACCCTCTTCCATTCCTCTAGAGTCCAATCTTTATGCTCCCTAGCAAACTGAACATGCCAATGATTTGACCCTTCTTGAACAGACTAACATCTTTTCCACGACCACAGGATGTGTCTTTTGCCATGGTTGTTTGAGAAATGAGGAGTTACTCATTGCATCAGCTGGGGTTAAATAACTTGTAGCCAGCTGAAAGATAATCGCCTATGCAGTAATTATCCAACAGGAGGCTGGTACCTATTTGCTTAGTTAAATCCAGGTGGCGACTTTTATTTTGGCCAGGCAGTGTAGAAACTTTGAGTATGTTATTACAATAATTGCTATAATACATTCCTACCTCTTATCAAACCGTATGGATTTAAAACCTCATTAATCCTCGTTTTATCCCTAAATCAGATGTGTCAAACTCATCAATAACAGTAATTTCTAGTTGTAGAAAAATGTATTGATAAGACTACAGATTAAACTGTTAAAATCAAGTTTTAAACAGTGTATGACCAGAAAGAAAGTATCTATGCAGGATAGATAAAATAAATAATTTCCCAGTAAGGATTTCATCTTTTCCTCACTTTGTGTCTGTTTCTGAACCTCCGAAGGTCCTGGACAACATCCAGAGCGCCGTTCTCCGCTACGACATCTGCCACCCAGTGGTCAACGACAACGAGGCGACTCTCTGGCACACACTGGAGGTCTCCTGCTGGCCCACACTGGTCTTACTGGGGCCACGTGGCAACTTGCTCTTCTCCCTGGTGGGCGAAGGCCACAGCGAGCGGCTGACTCTCTTCGCCGATGGCGCGCTCCGATATTATCGGGAACAGCTGAAGACGCACTCAGTGGGGATAAAGCTGTACAGGGACACGTTGCCTCCCAGCATCCTTTCTTTTCCCGGGAAGGTGGCGTTGGATCAGGGGAACAAGAAGCTGGCGATAGCAGACACGGGCCATCACAGAATCCTGGTGGTTTCTTCCGCCACTGGAGAGCTGCTACATGTTGTAGGAGGTACAGAGTCTCAGTTTTGTGTACCAGAAACTTGAATTTATTTTAATGGAATTTTATGTGTCGAGTGTAATTGTGAAATGAAATGATCCATGTCTTTCTTTTACAAATATTTGAAAAGTTGGACTTTTATTCATTTATATTCATCCCCATTTGAGTCCTGCAGTCTCCAAACATACAACCAAACTTCAATGGAAGTCGGGCTGAAGCAATTATTGAAATAGTAATTTAGAAATTGATTAATCACTAATTGGAGTATAGATGCTGAAAAAAAAAAAGTAATTTGTTGAAGAAACAACATACAAAGAGCAGGAATTAAGTCAAATTGTATTTTATATATATATATATACAGAAGAGGTAAAGATGAATGCACATGTGCAATAAAATCAGCTTATATAGAAATGCTGGTAAATTTCTGATTCTGTAATAAAAATTTGACAGATAATGAGCAATAATTGAGAATGTTTTAGCGATGGTGAGGTAAGGCTTTTGCCTCAGTGCCTCTCAATGGAACCACATGGTAGACTGTGCTGGCCTCAGACCAGCAGAACGGTTGGCAGCAGCAGAGTCGAGAACATGCTGCCATTTTGGCACTGACCTAAGTGTGAACAACCGAGAAAAGAAAGTAGAGAACTGAGTTTATTTTTGTGTTGATTTACCTCGTCTTTGTGGAGAGATTTAGAAGAAACTGCCACCTGCTAATTAGCAATGTAGTAATTACATCCACAAGTACTGCACAACCCTTTTGTATTTTTTTCAAAACCCTGAATGTCAACGGGTTTTGAAAAAGATCACCTCTTTGTTGTGCATAACTGTAAGATGAAAATCACACATAGTTCAACCAGGTACTGGGATTTTTAACTTTTATAAAAAAATAAAATAAAAAATAAACAGTCACTATGTCCTCCGCTGACAGTATAATATGAGACAGATAATCTGTCAAAAGATTGAACTCCTCCTTCTCCTCCTAAAAACAACAAATTAGATCTTGGTGCTGTCAGTAAACCTTGTGTATGTGCTGCTCAGCGTACTAATGGTGGAGAAACGACTTACCGTCCCAGAAAAACTGTTTATCCCCTCGTGGCTATGCTAACTAGCCTGAGTATTCATGACAGCCTCTGCTGACGGAGAGAAGCTGTAGTTGCAGAGAGCAAGTGGCAGACTTTGAGAGGCGCATACACAGGCTTGATTGACAACGCTAAGACTCTCCTTCTGGCTCTGATTGGTTGTTTTTGACTGAGATTTGTATTTCTGTAGGTAGCACTGGGATTAGGAAGAGGAACGTGATTTTTTTTTTCAGAGATTATTAGTCTCATGCTAAAGTCTCATGACATAGTGACAGTTTTAACAAATATTTATGTACTATTTTTTAATAATAGTTGCATTTCCCCGCTTTAAAGAGAAGTCATTCTCTGTGAATTAACTGCGTTTCTTTTGCTGCAGGACCTGGAAGAGGCAGACAAGATGGCATCCTGTCCGAAGCTTCCTTCAACTCCCCACAGGGCATCGCCATCAAAGGAGATGCTGTGTATGTGGCCGACACTGAAAATCACCTGATTCGAAAGGTAGCGCTCCTCTCCGTCTCCGTCCCTGGAAAGCTGCTGAGGTTTGTGAAGATGCTTGCATGGAAAAGTTTGCTTTTCTGCTTTCGTTTGTAGGTTGACCTGGTGCAGGGACGAGTCAGCACTCTCGCTGGCGTAGGGACACAGGGGACAGACAAAGAGGGCGGGGCTATGGGACCCCAGCAGCCAATCAGCTCTCCGTGGGACGTGACGCTTGGGAGTGCCGGTGAGTTTATGCCTGGAAGTTGACGGGTAATTTTTTTTTTTCTCCTCCTCTTCTCCTGACCTTTCTCTTATTGCTTGCCAAACAGATTCACCTCTGTCCTGATTCTGTATTCCCTCCACATACTTCTCATCCATCAATTATTCCTAAATCCATTTGATCTCTCATATTGTATCAGGGCTTAATAAAGTCAGAGAGACTTTATCAAGCAAAGTAACAGGGCTTGATAAAGCCCTGTTACTTTGCAGATCAGGTTTTATGCAGATAATTGAAGGTGAAGAGAAAAAAAATCTGCTAGCAATTGGAAGTGACCACTTTGAGATTTATATTCTGCCTTTCAGATGGGTTCATGAAGGGCGTGTAATTCATTCATCACGTGGAAATATGAAATCTATCTTGAAGTTCTCTTTATTCCTCCGTTTCTCAGGATTGCAGAGATCAGAAAGGATCAAGGAACTGGATGACTATTTCTAAATCTCCCTGTTTTTGTTACTTAACTGTTTCTGAAAACTGGAAAGGTGAAAATAGTGCATAAATAAATCTTTATTTATTACGTTTTTGCTACACTTTTATGAGCAGAACTTTTTGAAAACGAATGTTATCCATTATGTACATCTGAGCTGTGATTATTTAGTTATTTACTCTGTGATTATCTCATTCCAGTTCCACTTTGCCTCTCATTTTTAGAAAATATTTGATGGTTTGTGTTTTACTAATTGAGGAAAACAAAAAATGGCATACAAATTTAGAGTACTGACAAATAATAATGTGACACTTTATTTGAAGGCATGTGCATAAGACTGTCAAGACACTGTCATGAATGACTTTACACAATTTATGAACATGAAAGAGTCGTTGTGATTATTACTGTTGTCATGACTTGTAATTCGGTAAATAATTAAATTTTTAATGCAAATTTCCATTAAAAGTTGAATTAAAAGTGTCACCTTTTCATCAAAAGTAATTATTTACCAAATCACACTTCATTACAGCAGTCATAAACATTTACAAAGATTTCCTCATGTTCATAACAGTTGTTTATGACAAAGTTGTGCCAATCGTATGCACTGTCTTTCAGATAAAGTGTTACCAAAAAATTATATTTTACTTTAGCTAATAAGGTTTGATACATTAATAGAGGAAAAGAAAAAAATATAGACATGTTTCACTGTTTATGAGAGGATCTGTATTTGGTTGATGTTATTTGCTTTCTTAGTAATGTCAAACTTGCGTTCTTGGTGTCCAAATTTACAGCTTTTTAATGTGATTTTTTTCGTTTTTGGTTTTGGGGTTTAATCTTATGTGTAGGCGGTGCTGAAGACAACGTGCTGTGGATAGCCATGGCAGGAACCCATCAGATCTGGGCTTTGTTCCTGGAGGATGGAAAGCTGCCCAAAGGAAGGTGAGAGACCTGGTCACTTTCCCATATTTGCTAAAAAGACACTAATAACTCTATTTTAAGCACAGACAGTGCTGAGAGAAAGTATTCGCTACTTACAGATCTCTGTTGCTTTTTTTGCTACACTTGGACAAATTCAAATCCTCAAATAAATTCAACTTGCATAACTACAAAGCAAAAAAGCAATTTTCGAATGAAGAATTTGTACAGAATAATAAATAATCATCACCTGGATTTAACTGAGCAAATGGGTGCGGGACTACTAATTTCACAACCACATCATGTGTTTGTGGAAAAGATGTTGGTCTAAAAGAATCAAATCATTGGTTTGCATCAAGCAAAGATTAGAGAAACTAAAAAACTAAAACTGGGTTAAGAACTGTCCAACGCATTATTAAAAACTGGAAGTAAGAAAATTGGTTGCAACACTGGATGGCAATAAATCTAGTGAAGCTTATCGCTAAATAGCCAACAAAATTGTAGGAAGTGTGTTTTTGGTGTGTTTTTGGCAACGCAGTGCATGTATTTTGGTGAAACTATCCAAACTAACCTTAACAAATGCCAACCTCATTAGACTGAAATTTCATTGCATGACCTTAACCAGCTGGTTCTTTGTTGAAACCGCTCCAGTGTGGCTGAATTAGAACACCTATGCAAAGAAGAACGGATCAAAATCCATCTACAGCGATTTAAAAAGTCTGATTTCCAGTTATTGCAAATGCTTAATGGTAGATGTCGGCACAACCAGTCATTTGGTTTATGGGTGATTACTTTATTATCTAGGGCCAGATTCTCCATATTTTTAGTTTTTCAAGATTACAATTGTGTTTTTTTTTATTCCCTTTTTCACCAATGTATTCCTTGTGTATCCATAGTTCAGAGTGATGTCAGCACACCTATGGCCACCATCTTGTTTTAAAGCTTTTATTTATTTGGTCTTTCAATTCAGATCAACTGTAGGTCAGGTTTAGACATATATATTTTTTAAATTATGAGAATGTAGTTATAGTAATATGATGACTATATTTTCATAATTAAATAAAAATGATTGTAATTGGGGCAGGGAATCAATTTATTTGTGTGTACAATTGCAACAGTGACTACAAGGCGGGGACGTGCGTGCGATGGGCGGGCAGCGGCAGCGAGGAGAACCGTAACAACGCCTACCCTCACAAGGCGAGCTTCGCCCAGCCGTCAGGCCTGGCTCTGGCTGCAGAGGAGCCCTGGAGCTGCCTGTATGTGGCCGACAGCGAAAGCAGCTCCATTCGCACTCTGGCCCTGAAGGATGGAGCCGTCAAGCATCTGGCCGGAGGAGAGAGGGATCCGCTGGTGGGTTGAAAACGCACAACAAATAAAGGGATAAAACAACAGCAGTAATGTTGACATGAATTTTTGAATGAAAAGGCTTAGGGTTATTTTTTGATAATTTTGTATGAAGTCAAGAGTAAATATTTGAGTTTTTCTAATGTTGACATTAGTAAGTAAGTATATTTTTACCTAGTGATTCATCTTTTCCTACAAACAGAAGCAAATGCTTCTCATGCCTTTTAGGCAGTAGAATGTTTATTTCCATATTTAAAATTAATTATGTATATGAATATTTTAATGTTTTTTTAATATTTTATTTAAAAATCAGGTTAAATGAAAAATCTGCAGAATATTCCAATTAGTTGTTAGAACAACCAATTAATCGATAATTAAAATAAACGTTTGTTGCATCGCCGATTCATTAATCTCTTTATTTCATTCTTTAAAGGGGTAAGTTTTTACTTAATCTGTTGAAAATTGATTTCTATAAAAGCAAAACTTTTTACACAACTTCAAAAAAATGAAAGCAAAAGAGCGTCGTCCTGGTGGAAGCTGAAACGTCATAAATTATGTTTGTTCTTATCGATGATATAACAGTTCGTGCCTCCAGCCTTGAAAAGCTGTAAAAGTTACACATCAATCGCACACATTTCCAGCTTTCTAAAAATTATTTACACCGTTTTGAAGGAAGCTTTTGTAGAAATCTTTTGTAGAAATCTTTGTAAGCCGTAGGCAGTCACAAGGATTCAGGGTTGTTCCTTCCATAAATAGAAGGTATTGATTTAAAACAAAAAAGCTCACAAACAGACAAACACAGACTCGCTTGTTTTCTTGCTGAAGCAGCGCCTGAAAAAACAACATTTGGGGTTGTAATGTTTTCCAGCAATTTAAGCTGCATTTCATTTTTGGCTTTTATGCATTGTTCCATAACAAAAAGCTCCGAAGCATAAGACAATTTGCTGAGGAATCTGTAACCTGAAATATTACCCTTACTCACAGTAACTTGAGTGAGTTCTCTTTAACTCAAGAACTGTAACTTTGAATATTATTTGTACAAAGTTGTGAGATTTAAAGTCACCTTTTATAAAAATTAAGACCTTGAGAGGCAGAGAGGCAGTTTCATGTCTCGATTATTGAACCCAACTAATGAGGAAATATAATCAATCTTATTGAAGTATTTGGTGCTTTGAAATCACCAAATGTTAAAATTTGAAATCACTGATTTCTAATTTATTGGAAGTTGATCAGTCCACAAACATCCATCCATCCATCCATCCATCCATCCATCCATCCATCCATCCATCCATCCATCCATCCATCCATCCATCCATCCATCCATCCATCCATCCATCCATCCATCCATCCATCCATCCATCCATCCATCCATCCATCCATCAAATTGTCTACTCATCCTTTTTGTGTTCATCTGTCCATCTGTCCATCTTTTGCTGCTCTTCCGTCCCTCCATTCCTCATTTTCATTCATTTATTCATCCAGTTATCATTTTTTTCAATAATCTTTTAATAAAACCATGTAGCTGCATTTAAACTATCATTTGTTTCATGAGATTTCAAGGACGTAATATTCTCTCTACACTGTTGAGCTACAGAAATAAGTTTTGTCTGAACTGAGCGACCAAGAATAAATTACCATCTGTTTGTCATCCTTCTTACAAACCAGTTAATATTTAGAAGCAATGTTGCTTCATCAACACTGTTGTCACTCTTCATTTCCTCAAATTACTACAAGAAAATAAAAGTTAACTTGTATTTTTCGTCCAAGCGGTCCTCAGATTTGTTTTGGACTTGTACTAATAAAACTAAAATAACTTTCCACTGTTCTTAAAAAATGTTGGTTACCATGGAAGTCTTTTGTTTTTCACACCATTTCCTACGTTTGGATTTTGATTTGACTTTGTGAATATTTTGTCTTTCATCCACCAGAACCTTTTTGCTTTTGGGGACGTCGATGGGAAGGGGGTGGATGCCAAGTTGCAGCATCCCCTCGGTGTGGCCTGGTCTGCCGAACAAAGCCGGCTCTATGTGGCCGACTCCTACAACCACAAGGTGAGCGAGGCTCGTCACAAGGCCGCACCATCAGCGTTCTTTGTACGTTTAGCGGTTCTGGCGTCATTCTGGGTTCCTTCGGGCCTGAAAGGTTACAGAAAGTTACTAATTCTCATTCAACGCATCATAAATTGACTTTGAAGCAGGCTTGCAAACGAGTCCTAAGAAGTGAAGAATTTAAAAGTATTTCTGAGGTCTGAATAAATACGGAATAATATAAAAAGGACAAACCGTATTCTCTGTTCCTTTGGCTAAATGTTGCATCTGTCTATCGGTTCTGTCTTTTTTTATTCTTTTGTTCTTTCCTATTGTTCTCTTGCCTTATTTTTTTGTTCTTTCACTATTTCTTTCTTTTGTTCTATATTTTACTCTCTTGCTTTTGCTCTACTTTTTCTTCTTTTTTTGTTTAATTTTTTATTTTATCCTCTCATTCTGTCTTTCATTTTTACTTCTTTCTTTCATTCTGTTGTTTCTTTTGCTTTCACTCTCATTCACTCACTTTTGTTCTGTCTTTTTCTTTTTATGTCTTTTGCTATGTTCAGTTCTCTTGTTTTTTTTCTTCCTTTTACTATTTCACTCTTTTGCTCTGCCTTCCTTTCTTTCACTGTCTTCCTTTTTCTGTTTTGCTCTTTCACTTTGTTTATTCTTTTATTCCTTTCTCAGCCCTTACCATCCTTGTTTTCATCCTTTATTCATCTCTCCTCATGCCATTCGTGTACATTTTTCATTTCATTTTCACTGGTATTTAAAGCCTAACCTCTGTAAAAACATCAGCAGTAAATTTGTGCAGAACGTTAATATTTAAATTCTAAAAATTAGCCAAAAGTGTACTAAGAGCTTGACTTTGACTGTTAAAAAGTTTTAACTTTTGGGAATGCAATGGAACCCTCTCTAAGGTCAACCCTCCTTGAATTTGCTCAGATCAAAGTGGTGGATCCAAAGACGAAGCAGTGCGCTACGTTAGCAGGGACAGGAGAAGCTGGAGACCATCTGGGCCCCCAGTTCACCAAAACCTGCTTCAACGAGCCAGGAGGAATCTGCGTCAGCGGGAACCTTCTTTACGTGGCCGACACCAACAACCACAAAATCAAAGTTCTCAACCTGGACTCTAACAGCGTCTCTCTGGTCAGACTTGTGTGTGTGTGTGTGCGCGCGTGTGCATGCGTGTGTGTGTGTGTGTGTGTTTGAAAAGAGTATGTGTCTGTAACCTTGAGCAAGGACTTTTACATTTTGCCCGTCTTTGTGTAATTAATCTTTCCTAAAAGCGTTTTGCCCTCTGCGTTTGGGTAAAAGATGACAGAAAAGAACAATGTGAGCGTAAGTAGCTTTCTCCTTGCTCTGCATTAATCCGAATACCTAAATCTGTCTCTCAACCAGCTCCACATCTCCGCTGAGTGTACGGACTCAGCATCTGTGAAGCCTTTGGGAGTCACCAAAGTCCCCACTCTGCCTAAATCAGCTGCCAGGAAGAATTTGCCTCCAGTTACGGCGTCGGCGGGCCAGACTGTCATCCTGTCACTCACCATGTCGCTTCCAGAAGGAGTGAAACTCACCGACGAGGCGCCCAGCTGCTGGGCACTCTCAGCTGAGGGTAAAAAAAAAAAAAAATCTCTCTCTTTCTTTTAAAAAAAATATTTTATTCCTACTAATCTTTGACTTCACATTGAAAAAATAATTATCCTTATATTGCATTGTTTAAAATGCATTTAAAACTAAAGTTTTGTTTTGCTCAACTGTAAGATTTGGAGTAGACTTTAATCCAGCTCTCAATAAAAAATCTTTACGGTGCTTCTGCAAGATTATTTAGGTATTTCTCTTCACTTTCGTGTTTTATTTAAAAGAGTTTGAATGAATATGACTAAAATGGACATGTGGAAATCCCAAATAATAGGGCTGCTATTAGGGATGCACCAATACAAAAATTTGAGCCAATATTGATGGCTGATATTAATATTGGCATTATGGGGGTTAACCGATATATATTTCACTACATCCAAGACATTTGGAAAAAACCCAACCAGAAATGGATAAAAATAAATAAAAGTTGTTTGTTTTAGCAGTTTTATACTGATATGGCCGATACAGATGTTGATGCTGATATATTGCGCATCCCTAATGAACAATGAAGAAAGATTAACATTTATTTTTGCTAAATTTATCACAAGAAAATACCACTTAGCCTAGACTTTCCAAATCAAATCAAAGCAAAATTGAAAAAGTTGAAAGTTTAAAATGTTTGTCAAGCGAAGCCATGACAAACTGGTTTTGACCCAAGTTTATCTGTCACCATGCATTGAGCAGGATGCTAAATTAAGGCCTGAAAAGGTCTTAAATTTGTTAAAGAGAATGTAAGTTGGCCTTAAATACTTTAAAAACAGATCTTGAATTTTGTCATGGCAGGACTATTTAATGTATTTAGACTGCTGGACTTTTCTATCGGGCAAAAGTTTGAGACATGCGCAGACATTACTCTCTGCTTTCTGTGACTCCAGGCGGTAGGCTACCAGTAACAAGCTGCTAATCTTGCTAATCTAGAGAGCTACATGCCATGTGAGAAGCACAAAGCTGCTGCTTAAAGCCATGAAATTTCAGCTTTGGTCCTCTGCTTTTCTTTTATACATTTGTCTTCCTGCCAGATTTAAAATTTTATTCATAATGGTTTTAGATCTGGTTTTAGAAGAGGTAAAGCACCGATAGACTTAAGCTAGAGATTGAAATGTTTATTTCTTTTCTTAAACACTCTTATTGGTGATCAAATACTGAAAAATCATTTTTGCACTATGAACATATGAGCCAACTGCAAAAATAATCAGATTAAATATCAAGGATTACATTCATTTTCTGTTGGCACATTTTGCTCTTATGATTTACAGTCCCTTGGAAAACAAAATAGAAAAATCTTATTTGTTCAAAATAGTAACCAGCTAGTTAGACCTCAAAGAAAAGTGAAAGTGGGTATTGGTAAGCAAGGTTTCCCCCAGAAAGCTGGTTGGGGGCAGTCGTTCATCCAGCAGCCCATTGTGTTCTTGAGTTAAAAAATGTTTAAAGTTGACAGGAAATTAGAAAATATCTCTTGATAATTGAAAGATTGGAAGATTAATACCTGGACACCAACTATAAAGTCTTTAAAAATGAAAACATTTTAAAAAGACTTAAATAAATAAGCAGTTCTTAGGCTGGTGGGGGCACAAGTAAAGCCTGGTGGCCCGCCAGGCTTATAAAACACTAAGGGACAGAAAAATCCTCATCTGTGCCTCTATTGACAAACATTTGTTCTTATTTTAGAGCTTTTTACATATTTTCAATAATGTGGAGGAAGATTTATAATCATGTCTTGCAAACTTTAAATTTCTATTCTCTATTATTTTATTTCACTTATTTAAAGTGGTCTTACTGACCCAAACTGTTTCCGACCTCATGATAAATAAATCTTCGAACTTGTTGGATAAGAATAACATAAGTTGAAATCTCAAAAGCTGTTCAAAAGCTGTTCTCCTATTTTGTAATGACCCTATTGTAGAGTTCTGCGTTCTCCTACATGCTGTTATTTTGGTCCATTTTCTATGATCCTGTCTATAAAAACAGAAAAGCAGACGTGAAATGAGGCTTAACCTCTATTTCACTGTTCAACAAGCAGCGCTTCTCTCTCCCAACCTACACCTGGGACTCTCAGCCAGAGGATGGAGGATTACTTAAATAACTTTTCTGAACCACAGATGAAGATTTATGTGTTTTTTGGGTTTTTTTTTTGTAAGTTCTCAGCATATTTCGGAATTAATCAACCACAGTTTGACCCCAGAATCAGGTGTGAGGTGATGCTTTTAGATACAACACGAGTGACAGCTGACGGTCCGATCGTTAGGTTCGTAACTAAACTGTTTCCATCTTTCTGAGTGATGCAGCGTGCAGTCGGCCATATCAGCAGGCTATTTTTAGGACTTTTTGATAAGGCGACATGCCTCGGTTCACATAATTAGCCACCAGGCTATGTTATGTGATCCTCCGCTGTCCCATTATGCACAGTCTAGACTTCCGCTGATCGGATCAGCAGCGAGGCAGGAATTTTAATGGATCAAGTCAGAACTATCCGACAGATCTAAATTGTTTTTTTTAAAAAACGCTTTTTAGAAATGGCTTCTGTGAGACCTCATGTAAGGCTGTGGCTTCATTAATCACTGTGGGCATGGAGAAAGTAGAAACAGTAGAAACTCCAGCCTTCTCTTTTGAACTTCTTACTCATTTTCCTTTGCTAAAAATGTGAGTTTGCTTGTAAAAGTACAGCCATTGTGTCAGAAAATAAATGTTCCTACTACACATTTTAGTGCTCCGTTTGGCAGTGATGGGAAACGCTGAGGCTCCAGTCAACAGGCCGGGCAGTAAATCTAAACGTGGGGCAGATCGGCGCGTTCACACAGACCGAACTTGGTCTGAACTGTACTGGATTTGTTTTTCGTTGTGCTGTCAGAGCATCTCTGGGGACAGATTGACCCGTCAAAGGTTTGGCACGCCACCTGATATAAATTTAGTGACCGTTTGTTGTGTACCATCATGTTTTGGGCATATACATTCCCAGATTGTAATGATTGCCAGGCGTTTTGTTGTTGAGCGGAAGTTGTCACTGCTGATTTTGCACACCCATAAAACCGTATAATATCATCATCTGTTGGATTAATTGCTTTTGTTCTAGTCTTTGCACACAAAACTATATTTTTCTCTATCTGATGTTATCATCAGTTACTCAGTATTCAAGTAGCCTCTTCATACAGCAAATTTTTTTTAAATCTTGCTTGAGTACAATGTTAGATAAATGCATACAAGTGCATTTATCTAATCTTATCAGGCACAAAAAATTGGTTCTGCCTGATTGCCCCCCACCCAGTCTGACTGACTCCAGGATAATGAATGATTTTGAGCAGCTTTATTAAACCTCACATCCAGGCTGGACTTACTTTGCTTGATTTGCCCCAGCTGGCTTATCACCCCGACTGCACCATCGAGGATCCCAACTTATTTTTTACCATTTTATCGTGTTTTTGTTTCATATGTGTTGTTTCATTGTTGCCTTATATTTCTGAAACAAACCACCCTTAAACTTCCGATTGTGGCAAATGAAAACTTCTACAAAGCTTCTCAGGTTCTCACTAAAGTTTGTTATGAATGTTTGCTGGAAGAAGTTTACTATGAAATAACTGAAAGCAGATTTTATCCTTTTTCTTTTGTAAAGATTAAAGGATTAGAATACCTTGTCAGAGAGATATGCATACTATGTATAGCGCATAATAATGAATTAATCATGTAGCTATAATTTGGAAACAGTAGGATTTGTGATATAAGTAAAAATTATGTATATAAAACGTGGGACATATGTGGATGAGACAATTAGGGGTGGGATTTATTCAACTGTATATGAAGGTTCAAGGGGGTTATATTTGATTTTTATTTTATTTTTTCTACCTGTTTAAAATAAATATTTCATTTAATTTCAATTCGTATTAGTCTAGATGTGCTGAATGTTTTTTATTAGACCTTTTTTTATGTCTAAAATTACTCAGAATGAGGTACATATTTTACATCTGACCAGGTTTCAACAAAAAAAAATCCAAGACTTTATTAATACTTCTTCTGCCTACACTGTAATGCCAAATTACATGATTTTTGATGGATTTAAAGCTTCAAGGAAGTCAGTTATTTATAATTCTGACTTTTCTTTTTGTTTTTCAGGTAACGAGTGGCTGCTGGAAAACCAGGTGGCGTCCGGCGACATCGTGGATTTGACGCAGCCGCTCCGAGTGTCAGCCAAGCTTCCCGCCACTGTGAAGGAGTCGGACGGAAACCCCAGCCTCAGGTTGAGCGTGTGGCTGTTTTACTGTTTGGAGGAAGATAAAGCCTGCACTATGAAAGCCGCCTCATTCAGCCAGCCTCTCCAATTAAACGCCAGTCCTGGAGACGGAGAGGTGGCCGTGGCGTTCGCCCATTCCTTCTAAAACCAGCCGCACGGCTCTCAGATCAAACCCGTGTTAAGGTTTTGTTTACAGTTTTGAAAGAAGATTGGTGATTTTTATCTTTCAGGCAAACAAACTGCTCAGAATTTCCTAGACGTAAACATAAACCAATTGCTTTGCATTGATAATATAGGTTTGTGCCTAGCCTGAGTTAACTGTAGCACAATATTTCATGTTAGCAAGTGAAAAATCTGTCAGATTTGGATAAAATGTGTGGATTTTCTATCATGTATTTAGCAGGTGGTGGTGAAATAATATTTTCCATTTAATCCATATTATTTATTTTGCAAAAATTCAGAACCTTGTAAAACAGCTTTTTTTTTTCTTTACTCAAATCCACTTCTAGATGCTTTTGTTTCCATTACAGATCGATTTACATGTAAATGTTGTGAAGAGAATATTTTGCATAACTACTAAAATGTAATTACTGAGCATTTCTCCCAGAACCTGATCTGATTTTTTTTTTTTTTCCCGTCAACTCTGTGACTAACTTTTCAGAAAAAAGGAATAACCACAAAAGAGGAATGTTTAATCAAGCTGAGATATGATTTGGTTTCATTCTGCCTCTGACTGTCAGAGAACACCTTATGAATACTAATATGGAGATATGACCATTTTCCTAACTTGGAAAAAAAAAATGAAATTCAGGGCCTTTCATTGGGGTGTTGGAGTAGGAAACCAGAAATATCCACTGCACCATTTAATCTGATCAAAATGAAAGACGTGAACTTTATGAACCCGTGATGTATTAAAGTTATCTATGCAGACTCACATTTTATTATGTTAAGAGACTCCAGTTAGATTGATATTGTTTAATGTAATTATATTTGCCGTGCCATGGCAAAGTATTCACACCTTCTGAACATTTTTCACTTTTTGTCATGTTGAGATCACAAACTTGTGACGCAGAAGGAAAATTATTGTAAAAAATAAATAAAAACAATTCTGGTGTGTTTTTATGTTCAAGCTGAAGTCAGTATTTTTTTTTTTTTTTTTTTGCAAAATGGTTTAGGCTGAGTCAGACTGGATGAAATTGCTATATTTAATATCAGCCTCAGATTCTCAATTTGCTTCAAATCTGGAGCCAAAAACTTTTGTTTCGCTCTAATTTGACCAAATCGCCTCCGTATTTCCCAGATTTATTTTGCTGGGAGAGGGGAGAAACAAACAATCTATAATTATCCTTCTGCTTTATTTTATGCATCACAAGGAGATTATCTAATGCATAAAATCCCCATAAAACAGAATAAAGTTCTGTTTGTAATTTCCTCCTGGAAGGTAACCCTATGAACTCTTTATGCAGCCTCTAGCAAAATGTCTTCCAGTATTGTTCTGTGTTTAGCTCCTTCCTTATCAATCACTGCTTGGAAATTAAAGGATCCCCCTTACCATAATGCTGCCACTACTGTGTTTCATGTTAATAGAATACGGTTTGTTTTTTAGTGACAAAATGTGAGAAAGTTCACGTGGTGTGAATACTTTATGCCTTGCGAGTGTTTGCTGCAGCTCTTTGTGCTGCAGTGCCTTCCAGCTGCATGCCAATCTTGCGTCTGTAAATATTTATCTTTTTAACGCCATGCATCGCCGCAGACCAGCTCTCAGAGTCTGAATGGTCACACTTGTCCGAAGTCGGGATCTGTGCGACTGATAAAAACTTCTGCTTGCAATTATCCGTGTCACGGGGCGCCGCTTTGATTCAGACCGTTAAAATCCAGCTGCTATCTGAGTGATGAATAAAGTTTCTGTTTTCAAAAAGCTGAGGCGGCCCCCCTGTGAACCGATGACACCTCGAGTCTGCCGCCTGCTCCGCCACGCTGTGCGTTATTACACCGAGAAGACAAAGTCTCATTCAATTCATCTGCTTCACAAAGGGAGCGTGATATAAAAGATAGACTCTAATAAGGACTCTATCTCCTTATTAGATAGATAAGGAGATCGCTCTCTGTTATGCAGTAAGATATGATAATGTGGACGCTGTTATTTTGTCCGTATTGCTTCTCAAAGTTACGGTTTGCTGTCGGAAGCGGACCTCTGGGTATTTTTTTTATTTTTATTTTTTTTTATCATCGCCTCGCGTTGCGTTATTGTCAGAATCTGGTTGTGTTATTTGGATCGTTCGGCCCAAGTGCCTTCCAAAGGTCTATCTGATGACACTTAAATGCATCTGAAGCAATAACAATATACTGTAATAGGAGAAAGTGCTTTATTCCCACATGTTATTTATTTGAAATGAGCTGCTCGAGTTTTCTGATCCGCTTTCCAGCTCTGTCATCCCTCCAGGATATTTTTTTAATGAATTGTAATAGCTTCGAATGGCAGTTGATGAGATTGTTTTCCAACTTTTTAGACTCGTTTAATGCATTAAACTGTCCACAAATTAAAGCAAAAAATACCTAATAAATATATTTATATACTCTGTTTGGAATCTACTTATTGTCTTCTGAGAGTTGGGGAAGAAACCAGATTTTCTCCACCTCGACAGGAGCCGTGACAAAACGAGAAAACTGCACCTCTGCTGAGATTTTGTGCAGACGGGTTTTCAGAAATGTTCTGATTTGTGATAGAATTCATACTTTTCCTCAAAGCCAGCTAATTTCCTCCTCGTCTGTAGAGCCTGACTCCAATCCAGCAGCACTGAGTGAGTCAGTGCCGCAGAAAGGTTTTACTCATTCTGGAAAAATTTGGAATTTAAAGTGTGAATTTTTCACGTCTGAATAAATTTTGAGTGATATTTGTGATTATAGACTTTATTCTCTTTCTCATTCATCCATCCATGGTTCACATTTGTTCATCCATCCATCTTTTTGCCCATCCAACCACCAATTTGTTTGCAACTATGTGTTTATCTGCCATTCATTCAGTTTGAATATCAGTTTCTTCATTCACTCATCCTTTTTCTTGTTTTCTTCCCTGCTTTATTTTTTAATTCATTCCCTCTCTTTGTTACTGTGAGGGTTTTTATGTTTTGTTTGTTGCAGGCTTTTGAACTTTTCCTTCCTGTCTATCTAATCAACCAGTCAAATTTTATATTTACACTTTTTAAAAAGGTATAATATCCCTAAAAAGTCTTGAAAAGTAGATTTTGTCATAAAACAGCTGCATTTCTCCTGAGATTAAATTACACACTGTTTGACTGTATATCAAATTATACTCTCCTTACTAATTTATTTAGTATTATTGATACAGTTGGGATTTTATTTAGGATTAGTCAAGTAATCGGGGGATCGGTACAAATAAACGCCATAGTTTTAGATTTTTTTTTCAGCTGAAAACTGAGCGTTATTTTCAATCGACTTCCCAATTTTGCTAGAGTTTGGATCGATCGAACAAAGTCCAGGGAGATCTGCAAGATTTTCACTTTTTTTTTCTTTTGGGAAATTAGGCTAGAAAACCAAGCAACGTGGATTATTTTCCCAAAAAACTGAACAGAAAAATATTTAAATTAAGGACAGTTTCAGTACAACCCTCCTAAAGAAGACTTTAAATAAAATGATTCACTGATTACTAATTAAAACTCTATTCATTTTCATTTTGTGGTCATCAAACTTGGAGAAAGCATGTATCCAAAACTATCTAGTTATCAAGAGATTTATATAGTATTGTGTTTTATATTAATTGAGAAAGAAAGAAAAATCTGCATAGTGAAAGTTTTAGTTTGTCTCGACAAGTGAGCGTATGACTATTTACTCAAACCAAAACCCTCTTCACCAAAGGCTTCACTTTGTTTTTGTCGTGTTTTAAAATGCAACCGAACTGACCTTTCGGCTCCGCTTTAACGAGGAAAAGAAAACATAATGACTTGAAAACAAAAGTCTTGTTCAAACAGTTTTGTTTTTTTTATTTATTTTGCTGAAAGAAACTCCCTAAAGAAAGAACATGGTGACTTCCACAGAGGGTGACGCGGTAAATACCAATTACTGTCATTCTGAAAAAAGGACATTATGTTCAAACTGTTTCTTGTTTTGTTAAAGTTAATACATTTTAGGGAGACACTCGAAGCATAACTGTTTGCACATCTGTCAGTATATTATCATTTTGCTTCATGGATTTGTGTTATCTGGGCCATTTTCTCGCTCTGCTGATGATTGTGGGGTTTCAGTGAAAGTGCATGCAACAAAATGACCCATGAATTTGTAATTAGTTATTCTGGAGTTTCTTTGTTTGCTTTTTATTGCAGAATATTTACCTAAACAACAGCACACCCACTCCTCTCATATTTCCAGTTCTTTTATTTAATTCTTAATCGCAACATTTTTAAATTGTAATACTTCCTTAGTTACCATGTTTTGAATTTAGCTTTTTATTCTAACATTTCACTTCAAACTGACCCACTTTTTCTGAAGTCAAATCTTACAGTTTACTATAAACAAAGTAACCCAGTAGTTTATTGTTTTCTTTACTACAGAACGGGATCTTTTCTGTCAGATTTTATGTTTCTAGAATCCATTTAGTTTCTGGGAGGATTGTGAGAGTCTGTTCACATGAAGCTAGTTTTAGTTAATTGTTTGCCGTGGATATATTGATAGTTCCAATCGTCAGTAGTAACTGTATTATCTCTGTCTGTAAATAGATTTGCAGCCTGCCCAATGCAGAAGAAGAGCACAATAAAACACTAATACATAACATAATGTATACGCAGTACAAGAAGCAAAGCAGACAGCAGAACAGAACAGCACACATTTGATTAGTCAGCATTGAAGAAAGTACAGCAGACCTGCAGGTTTCATCCTATTAAGCATTACAATAGGCACAAAGGAGACTCTGTGTCTTTTGGTTGGTACTGCTGGTACTTTATCCAAAATGTCCTGAAGGAATAAGGTGGAAGAGGAGAACACATAAAAGTTCACACTTTGGACCAGATTCCCAACTGAAACTTTGACTACGTTTAATTAAACTAATACGAGGAAAGTTCATGATCTCCCTGGAGACACTTTAATCTTTGCAGACTAATCTGGAACTTCTCACTGTAACCAACAGCATGATGACAGATTTAATGTATTTTAAAGAGTTCGCAGTGACCATACTGCAGAAAACTTACTACCATTACGACAGAGTATTGGGCCATGCTAAGAAAATGAATTAAAAAAAACGACACAAAATTGAGAAAATGGTAATAAAATTGAAAGAATCAAACCATGCAAGAATAAAGTTGTATTATGAAAATAAAGTGATACAAGAAAGTTGTGACATTATGTGAATAAAGTCATTATATTATGAGAATAGTCATATGAGAATTAAGTCATATAAGAATAAAGTTGTATGAAAATAGTCATATTATGAGAATAAAATCATTAAAGTACAAGAATAAAGTCCTAATATTACAACTTTATTTGCTGGTGTTTTTGTTGTTGCTTGTTTTATTTTGAAAAGCCGCCTTTTGCATTTATTTCTTCCTACCTGCTGGTACTAAAACATTTTAAAACTGAACCTAAAACTGTAAACTTTTGGGTTCAGCTAATGATCTTCCCTTACTTTCATTTTTTTCCCCCAAGTACATTCATCAAAATCAGTTTTCAGCCAAAGAAGTAATTACAAAAAGTTGTATCTTGACTGGAATGGGCCCAATGGTTTATTAAGAAAGAACCATGTGTGAGTCTGGAGTGAGAAGTTTCTGAAGTCAAACTCTGATAATCTGTTTTCAAAGACAACGGAGTGAAAACCAAGTAATAAAAGAAGAGCTGCTGCTGCCCCTCGTCTTCCTGTTGTTCTGACAGCATCATTAACCCTGTCTGATACCAACTGCTGGCATCGCTGCCGGAGACCACACGCACACACACACACACACACACACGCACACACACACACACACACACACACACACACACACACACACACACACACACACTGGCTTGATTAACTTGAAGCTTGCTGTTGAGTACGATGAGATGAATGGAAAAAACCTGAAAACATCAGAAAGATGCTCATATGAAGGATGATGATACAACTGGAGTATCATGTAGGATCGACTGTCGCTACACTATAAAAACACAAAATCTAACCAAGTATTTTTGGTCTGGTTTCTAGTGCAAATATCTTAAATACACTTGAAATAAGACAAAACTAAATTACAGGTAACTTTTTAGCAAGACATAGGATTTAGTTTTACATCAACAATTCCTTAATATTGATAAAATAATATGTTCATTGAACAAAATATTTCAACTTAAGTAAAAAATGTCTTGTTCCACGAAGAGATATTTTTACTTATATATATTAGTTTTTAATCATGTATTACCGACTTAAAACAAAGTCAGTAATACATTGTGTTGAAAAGTTACTTGTAAGTTAGTTTTATTTTATTTCAAGTGTATTTTAGATATTTGTACTGGAAGTAGTTGGTTTTTTTTTTTCCAATTATCTCAAAAACAGAACAAAATCTGTAAGAGAAAAAATTATTTTAGCTGCTTTTATCCAGACTTGATTAAATGTTCCAACTATTAATGTGATGAAGAAAACTTCGTTTTTTTTCCCCCATGCATTTGACTGCAGGGAAAACTCATTGTGACTGAATTATAATCAAATCTCTGCAACAGATGAAAACATTTCCCAACTGTGACACTGAAAAAAGCTGAACATTTCTCTTGTAGCTTCTCTGTTTCTCCACCTCAGGTTCGGTTTTTAGACGAGCGTCACTGCAGATGATGAACTCAAACTTTTGACTCTCTGCCTGCATTCACACGGGGTCAAGCGCTGAGGTCAAGCACAAGCTGCTCTGCTCGGTTCAAGCCAATGTGCTGATTTTATGTCAGGATATGTGGGCTGCAGCTGCTCAGTGGTGAAGGATGCTCTGGTGGAAGTGGGCGATTTATTGTACTGAATGACGAGCTGCGTCAAATGAGGCTTTAAGTGCTAACATTTCGATTCACTACTGCTCTTTCTACAATATTTTTAAACTCTCTAAAGTGCCACTTTAGCTACATATACGCTCTCCAAAGTCCATTTTTGCATTTCTTTCAACTCTAGAAGATATTTAAGCACAAGAGGCAACCAATTCTACTGCGTTTGCTTAAATAATTTTGTTGAATATCTGCAAACAAAAGCTGCAGTGCAGAGAATCAACAGCCTCAGAGCGGTGGACAATATTTCTTCCTGGCTGTGGGAAAAATGCAAAGAAAGCAAGAAGGAAGTGCATACAATACAAGCTTTTCCACGGATATTTTCACGCCAAAAGACTTGAATTGTAGCAATGGAAGTTAATCTAATCCATGCCGAATGGATTCATCAGAAGAGTTTACAATCCTGCTTTCTGCTGCTCCATGTTGGTTAATGAAATCAGTCTGACTCTTTATCCCAGTATTGATCTGGAGGCTCAGCAGTTTGCTTTCAGAGACTGTTTGATTTGTTTTGCATCCTGATAAATCACATGATTTATCTCTGGTTTCTTTGCCAGCATCCTTTACAAAATTAAAAGAAAGAATGACCAATTAAAACTAATGCAAAATGTCACTTTTATTGACCAAACCTTGTTTGATAATCAGTTTGCTTGCATTAATTTGACACTCCACTGACTATTTTGGCTTTTTGCAAAAAATCTTGGAACTGCATGAACATTTAAACCTGCTTTCACATTTCAACCACAAATATTTTATCTATTTTATTTTGTCTTATACAGCAACAGAAATTAGTTTTGAAGTGGAAGAAAGTAATTCATTATTTTCTTAAATATTTCACTGAATTGAGAATGTGAAACATTCAGTGTGTGGTTTGTATTCGACCCATAAATCTCACCACTTCATCGACTTCCACAAGTTTGCTTTTTTCAATCAACAGCGTTTAGCAAACTAATATTAGGCTTGTTGTGCATTTTCAATCTGAATTATGCATCATTTCTACTGAAATATGAAATTTGTAGTTTTTAAAAAAAGACTGTGCAGGAGTAGTAATGCTTTTGTAGATTTTTCTGAACTCGTCAACCCAATATTTTGGTGTTTCTTACTGAAAATCAAAGAAAACACTCCTGTCCCAAGTATCTCGGGATCTTGTTCACGAATGAGGAGCGGGAGATCGCCAGGTGGATTGGCGCCTGTTGATCTCTCCTGGCTGGTCTGGGAACGCCTTGGGATTCCCCCAGAGGAGCTGGAACAAGTGGCTGGGGTGAAGGGAAGTCTGGGCCTCCCTCCTGAAGCTGCTGCCCACCCGATCCGACCCGGGATAAAGCGGAAGAAAATGGATGGATGGATGAAGAAACAAGCCTCCAGGAAGAAAAAAGCTTCATCACTTCATTTTCCTCATTTCAGCTGTTTTAAGGGAGCTTGCAGTGCAAATATTTGGAGGGAATGTGAGCGTTGCCGTGCTCAGTAGAGGTCAAGTTCTGTTGCAGCTCCTGGGGTCGCAGGGTTCAGGTTGTGAACGCTGGTGTAAAAGTCTTTGAGTGCTCATGACAGCACTGCTCAAATTGTCAATTGTTTTCTGGTAATTTTGATGATCTGAATCCAAAAATCCCTTAGGTTTTGCTCAATCAAGTAAACTTTTTGAGCTACATATTTTGCACCATGAAGACTTAATCTTCAATTTACACGTACTTATCAGTGTTTAGTATTCAATTTACAGAAATACAAGTTTGTATCATTTAATTAATACACTCTGTTATAAAGCATTTTTTTGGATCAGAAATATTAACAGAAATGATCTGATAATGTCACAAAAATGTCATCAATTTAGTCAGAAGATCAGATTTCTTTAAATCAAATTAGATATAATTAGACCCGATTGAGAAAAATGGATTTCATTTTTGGACTCAGCAGTGCAAAATAATCCTAATTCAGTTGAAAAAAACCAGAGTAATAGTTTTTATTACTCTGTTGTCCATGCCCGGTTCACACCTGAACTTTTTCATTCAAGCTGGTATTTAACGATGAGCGATCTTCAGAAACGTCCAGCTGGCAGCCAGGCTCTGCCTGCTGTACGTCCCCGTTGGGGAAAGTTTTGCTGCAACACAGCCGCCGTGAAGCAACGCATAGGTCTGTGGATGAGATGGATCTCATGCGCTGGGAATGTATTCTTGGAGATAAAGAAAAAAAAATAAAAGATTATAAATTGGGCCTGTGGGAAAACAAATCTTGTTTGTGATGGCAAGTGATGAAACTCTGTGGTTCATAATGTCTCGGGCAGAGCATGTTCCCACAGTCTGAAGGAGTTTTAACCAAACAGTCGTACAACATTCAGGTAGGGAGACGAGCAAACGGCTCCACTCGTCCTAGAAAATGTTCATTTACTTAAAGAAACTAAACAGAGGCTCAACTGGGGTATATTGGGACATCAAATCATTTTAAACTGCATTTAAAGGGCCTAAAATAAACTGTAAGCCTAATTAAAAGCTATAAACATGCGATATTTGAACACAGAAGCACAAAAACGTCAACTATTATTAAGTTTAATGTAGATCTATTTGCTAAATATCTGCCTATTGTGCTACCAGATGATTTTATAAACATTAAATATAAGCATGTTTAGATGTAGCCTCTGCTTAAACTCTTTGTTTTTCCATTTAAATTATCCATTTAACACATTTTATATATAATATAATGTATTTCTTATGTAGAGTGATATACTTCAAGAGTTTCTTTAAATCTGTGTTATTTTGGCTTACACATAATTAAAAAAAAACAAAAAAAAAACGGTTTCTGGGACAGAATAGTAAATTCAACCAATAAAAATTGATTTTTTAAAACTAAAATCTCATATTTTTGAACAGTATGTTCATGTTATGTGCCTTTTCTTCCCTCAATTCTCATTTTGCATGAATTACTGCATCAGTGCAGCGTGACATGGAGGCAATAACAAGAAATGTAACAGTTTCAGCCCATTTATTGAAAACATCTTTGTTGTAACTCCTGAATCCCTGACTCCAGCTGCTGTTGGACAGATTTTGCTTCAGTTTTTCCTTCCACTGAATTTTCTTGACAAAACTACTCCTCCCTATATTAACTTTTCCAACATCAACAGCCCCTTACTGTCCCCAAGGGGCCGCCCTCTTTTAAGACGTCCTGGGTGCGCCCCTGTCTTGTGCTTAACATGTTCTCAAAGTTGTCTCTCTAAGTAATGCATTCATGCGCAATCAGAGGAGAGAAACTGTTGTTTTAAGGATTTTGACGCTCAGGTGCAGCTTTGCCTCCTCATCCTCGCCGCTGGGACCCAGTCGGACTCCCTGATTGGCTGGTGCGCTGCGGTGATGTCACCGCCTGCCTCGCTGTCCCAGTCCGGTGAGGCATCAGGCGCAGATCCGCGCAGGAGCTCCAGATGGAGTTGACGCGCAATGGGATAAGAGCTGCGGGTCTTCTGATGAACTCGAACCGTGAGGGCTCAGAGTGCAGCTGCAGCCCGTCATGGGGGACGGCGGCGCGTCTTCGCCGGTGAACCTCCACAACGGCACCGGGAGCGAGGCGTCCGACGCGCCGGGCTCCACTGCGGCCGCGTCCGAGCACTGGCTGGCCGGGATGAGCCTGGTGATGGGTCTGATCGTCCTGTCCATCGTGTTCGGGAACATCCTGGTGATCGTGGCTATAGCCAGGACGCAGCGGCTGCAGACGCTCACCAACGTGTTCATCGTGTCGCTCGCGAGCGCGGACCTCATCATGGGGCTTCTGGTTGTGCCATTTGGCGCGGCGCTGGAGGTGCGCGGCTCCTGGACGTACGGCTCGTTCTTCTGCGAGTTCTGGATCTCCGTGGACGTGCTCTGCGTCACCGCCAGCATAGAGACTCTGTGCGTAATCGCCATCGACAGGTATGTGGCCATCACCTCACCTTTCCGCTACCAGAGCTTGTTAACCAAAGCCCGCGCCAGGGCGGTGGTGTGCGTGGTGTGGGGCATCTCCGGACTGGTCTCCTTCCTCCCCATCCTCATGCACTGGTCCCGCGACAGCGTGGACACCGCCTGCTACAACGACCCCCACTGCTGCGACTTTGTGACCAACAGGGCTTACGCCATCTCCTCATCCATCATTTCCTTCTACATTCCGCTCCTGGTCATGATTTTTGTTTACGCGCGGGTGTACAGAGAGGCCAAAATGCAGCTGAGGAAGATCGACAAGTGCGAGGGCAGGTTCCACAACACCCTCACCGGACTGACCTCCAAGTGCAAGAAGAGGCCATCGAAGATCCTGGCGCTTAGAGAGCAGAAGGCGCTCAAGACTCTGGGCATCATCATGGGGACGTTCACCTTGTGCTGGCTGCCCTTCTTCATCGTCAACGTGGTGCGGGTGTTCTGCGCGGAGGTGGTGGACAAGAACCTGTTTGTGTTCCTGAACTGGCTGGGCTACGTGAACTCCGCCTTCAACCCGATCATCTACTGCCGGAGTCCGGACTTCAGGAAGGCCTTCAAGAGGCTGCTGTGCTGCCCGAGGCAGGCGGACCGCCGGCTGCACATCAGCTCCTGCGATCTGTCGCGCTGCTCCGGCGGCTTTGTTTCCGCCCTGGAGCCCGGGACGCTGGAGATGTGGTCTGACTGCGCCGCGCTGGACAAGAGCGACAGCAGCCTGATGGGGACCGGGACACTGTCTCACTCTGAGTCCCAGATGTGAAGGAAAATTCTGAAATTAACTTATTGTTATTGCTTAAAAAGGAAAAACAAACGAAAAACCTTCAGCCTGTGTGAATATAAACCAAATCGATCGTCATTTTGGGACAGGAATTTACTTTGAGGTGTTTGCAAAAATGTTGAACAAAGAGACGAAATTTGGAAAATCCTGCAGAACCAAACACTTTTAATATATATAAAAAAAATCTAAAATCCAAATTTGCCAATAGGAAAAAAAGAAGGTAGCGAGCTTTTTTTTAAATATATTTTTAAACAATTATTTAGTTACTAAAATATTGTGTTTTTGTTTCTTTTGTTTTGTTTTTTACTCTAAACGCAATGGATAAATTACCCCATTTATACCTGGACAGCATTTTAAACTGATCCCACCAGAGCCGGACCAAGGCAGAGGCGATCTAAGCCGCTGCTATACACTCCCAGGCCAACAGGGGGCAGCATTTGTTTCTGAATTTTAAATGATTTAAATTCGTTTTTATAAATTTCTTGACAACTTATGAATTTGTCATCTCTTTTTCAAATGTAATTTTTGTCGCAAAAGCAAACATTTAAATAATTTCCATCAGTTATTTGAAAGCGCTCAATGCTACTTTTATATTTTTCTGAATTTCAAGTTGAAAAGAAGAAGAAAGTTTTGTTTCAGATGCAAAACAAAAGTTCTAAAAAGAGCGCAAAAAAAAAAACAAACAAAAAAACTGCTTCACTGTGAAATGAATGAATGTAAATAAGAAAAACCTTTAAAACTGTTCATTTTTATTTTAAAATTTTTTGATGATTGAGGTTCAGTGGAAATTTCAGAAAACTTGAAAACACAAAAATAATTTTTTTTTTATATTTCTTTTGGTAGATATAGAAAATGTCTATAAAAGTATAAGTGAGATTTTATATATATAAAACATGATGTTTCAGTGTGAAAATCAAGGAAAAACTGACATTTTTCTGGTTATAAAATGTCTGAAAGTAAATTACACCCAAAGGAACAGCACATCCACCAGCCTAATTTATTCCTAAAACTATTTTTTTTAACCCTAATTTTCTTAAAATTAAGCAATCACATATTTATCCATGGTGGGTTTTAAAATCTACTATGATTTTTACAGTTAAAGCCGGCCCAAAGCATAAGTGCACCAAGCTCCTGGTTAGGACCCCAAACCATCCTAATCAACACTCGTCAGTATGCTATGAACCTACTTTTAAATGTCTCAGAGGATTTATGAATATCATTTATAAAATAAGTCATTAAAATGTTCCTATTAAGTTACATTTTTTGACGAAAAACGAGGATTTAGAAAGTTTTCTTGTGTTTTTAAAACATCTACCAGCAGGTAAAAACCTAACAGAATGTCGTTTCCGCTTATAAAAATGTTCACACTTTCTGAAGTGATTCATTCACAAAAACTAAATATTTAAATTTATTGGATAAGCAGTCTCATTTTTATCTGTAGAGATGATTATATAAAGCAGGTTTTAAAACAGTCCCCCATCATGACGCTTACGCTCTAAAGCCAGCAGCCTGTGGCAGAAACAAGCTAAGCTGCTGTTTGGGACTCCAAACCACCAGGGGGCGCCCCAAGCATACTAGACTACTAGAACATGGGCATCAAAACTTCTTATTTGTCATCACATTAAGAAAGCAAACTAACAAAAACTTTCAAATGAATGTAGTTTTATTTTTTTAGGTTTATTTCCTTTTTTTTATTTTGCCGTTTTTCTGAGACAACAGGGAAACGAAATGAAACCGATTAAAGGATTAAGTAGCCGCAGGGGCTGCTGGGTTTAATCCAAGCTGGGCCTCAGACACGCTGGGGTTTATCTCTGCTGACACCAGATATAAGCTGTGTTTGTGACGGCTTAGCGCCCCCTGCTAGCCTGCTGGGCCTGAGAGAAATTTAATTCTTACACCACCTGTAAGAATTCAACGAAAACACAAGTTGCAGTAACAGAGAGGAAAACCTTCACGGCTTAAAAGATCCCATTGAGCCCGATTTCAGCATTAAGGCTGCAGCTGCAGCTGGGCTGATGTGTATGTTGGCAAAACTGCTTGTTTAATCTCAGTGCATGTTAAGTATTTTTTATTCTTTCGTTGTAGATCTGCAGCACTTTTTTTCTTTTATATGACATTTTATTTTTAAGTCACATTCTGAGGTCAGATCTGAATAAATAAATGTCAAATCAGCCAGGACCAGTTCATCTTCAACTTTTAGATCCAACACTTTCATGTTGTATACTAGATATTCAAAAGTAAAAATATACATTGTTTAGACTGATTTCCAACCATAAAACGTCCACTGAGTTAACAAGAGGTCAAACTAAAAGATGATTTAATTATTTATGTTTTCTCTAAGCTTAGAAAGATTACAGATTAACCACATGCGCTGTCATAAACTATAAATAAACTATAATTCAGGATTTTAATAAGTCAATATTTCACATCCACTTACACCCTTAGAACTACAAAATTATTAGGTAATTTTAAATTTAATTTCTCTACCTGTATCTACTTTAGTGTAGCAGTTTTTCTTTACTACTTGAAATCGTCTCAACAGCAGAAAAATCTCATTAATAGCCTAAAAAAATTATTAATTTCACTATTTAGTTTATTTCAATGGAGGATTTTGACACATTAAACAGATCATTTGAATCAATTGATCATTCTTTCCAATCTTAACACATCCAGAGATGGTCAATTTAATTAATCATTAGCTCATTAAATTAATGTATTTAACTTGCATTGAATTTTTTTGCATTTGGGTTTATCAACACAGAATCAACAAAACAAAAATATTCAACTATATATTCAGAAAACATCAAGCACACACTAGTAATCCTAATAATAATTTAAAGCTTTCAGATTCAGTTTATAATATCAATTTGAAAAAAGTTTCAATTAAAGAAAGACCAGCATCAAGTCATGAACTTTACTGAAAAGTATGTGGCGACAGTGGATGGTTTGTTTCATAAAACAGTTCAATTTTAAGCTCTAAATGTATTAAATAAAAAAATTTAAACGACACATACAAAAATGCAAAGAAGTAAGATGAAATATGTTTGGAGCCCACTGATGGCAGAGTGGTTTAACTGGTGGGCCCCCTATAAAACTCGGCCCCGGGCCTCATTCAGCCTTGGTCCGGCTCTGTAGCGCTGCGATTGAGAAACACAGCACACACAGATTTTTTTTAAAAAACAAAAAACAAACAAAAAATAAAAACGCACGTCCTCTCTTGTAATTTACTCCCCCAAATATTTTTTTATTTATTTTTTGTCTAAATTACTTGGATAAGCAGTCGCTTCCATGTCTGCAGAGATGAGGATGATGATTGGTTCTCAGATAATCCCACATCATGATGCTTACCGCTCCGGTAAGCTGGTTGATATTTAAACGAATTTGTCTTGTATAGCTCACAATGTGTTTTTACCTCACAGCCGTCGGCAAGTGCAATTTGTACTATGACAGGAACTTGTTTATATTAAACATCATGTAAAATAAGACGTGTATTTATTCCGCCGTGTCTTTTAAAGTGAGGGGAGTGTTTGCGGGGCGGATGCCTGTTGTACATACTGCAGCGCAAAGCGATGGAGTGATGATGAAGAGCCTCTCTCTTGCTGTCCGTCTCCGGCTTTAAGAGCTGTTGTGAGGTGGTGCTTTAACGTCTGTGAAAATAAAAGGAAGTTTCAAGATCATTCAAGATGTATTTCTTGTGGATTCAATTGAATGAGATGTTTTCTCTAATAAACTGAATACTTGTGATTTACTTACTGAATGGAAATGTTATCCAAAGCAACCTGGCACATCGTGGAAAAGTTGTTGCCTCATGAATCTAATACCTGCTTGTGATTAGAAGTGCACTGATCGCAGTTATCTGTCCTGCTCTGCCAATACTGATATTTAAAAAAACAAAACAAACAAAAAAACACAACTAACACTTGCAGGTGTTGTAAAGTCTAAAGGTAATGGTTGTTTACACCAGACACGTGTCAAAAATAGACGTGTTTACTCTAACGCCTGACATTTTGCTCTACAAATATCATTTCGTGCATTTGGTTTACATTCAAAGTCTCTGTGGAGATGCGTCAAAAACACTTCCAGGCGTTGTTTTCTGCTGCTCGCCTATTTGTCGAATAGGTTGGATGCATCCAACGCTCCAAATTGTGCTGCACGAAACGCACCACAATAGGCCCTCAACGCACATCCACATAAACTTTGAATGCAAACCGGACGCGCAAAACACGTTTGGTGTGAATGCACCATAGAAGGGTTGGAAAAGACTCAAAATATAGCAATAAAGTTGCTAAATTGGTGTCAGGAATTGATCGGTGCAGCGCTAGTTAGATGTCATCATAACTCATTTTGTCAGGCAATAAATTTATTGTGATAAACGATTATATTGTTGTTTTGAGACAATTCTCAGGAAACATGATAGTAATAATGAAAGAATAACGCAAGAACACTTTCTCAAAGATCAATCAGAAACTTCAAATTCTGATGAACATTTAAACACTGGAACTGGAAGTTATTTGAAATATCCAAAATATCCAAAATATCCAAAACAACAGAAACAACAAATAAAATGACCTCTGAAGTCTCTGTGTTTCCAAAAGAGAAAAGATGAGACCAAAGCACCAGACTGAAGACCACGTTTGGTAGAAAGAGACAAAAAGGAGAAAAATTATAAATGAAGCAAATCAAAATGAATGTTTTTTTTTTTCAGTTTGTCAAGCGATTAATTGATATATTGTTTATTGTGACAGACCTGCTGGTGGTCGCCACATCCTGCTATCAGGATTGTGGCAGTAGCTGCATTTCCATTGACAATATAATTGTGCAAATTGGAATTCAGAAAAGAAAAATATCAATTACGTTTTTTTTGGTGAAAAGTTCTTGAGATGGTTGTTCGGCTGCATCAAATTTGGTGTATTTCACAAAATTGCAATGGAAGTGATGTTTTTGCGTCACAAAAGTCATGTGATCAACAAGAGGCTGGAGGAAAAGACGGCAGGAAGTGGATGATAACGCGACATAGTTTTATTTATTTCTTATTTAATGGAAATACTGCAATTGTAAAATTGTATTTTTCTGATATTACTGGAATATTGACAAAGTTTTGCACACTTTTGTAATGGAAATGCAATAATTAGAAGACGCCTATCCGAAAAAGTGCAGCATTTTACATATTTGCCATTTTTGAGTCTAGAAGCTGCAGAAATCAGGACCAAACTTGAGGAAGTTACACCTTTTTTTTTCTGAATCCTTAAATCTATTGTGGATGACAAGATTTGAACCATAATGAGGCATGTGAAAATTTACACGCCTTCTTTCAGACTACATTACTATCCATAAATATCACAGGTTTGTCTTTTGAGCTTCTGTTTGTGATGCAAACACGAGCTGAATCAGATTTTGGAGATAAAAGAAAAACTCTATTTCAAATGTTGCCTGTTGGACACAGAGAGCATTTGTCTAACGTTTGTGCAGCTGATGCACAATCCGGCGTTTTCACTTTCACCTGAATCCTTCCTGATGCTGACCTCAGAGCAGCATCTCCCCCGAGCGTCGCTCTAAAAGCCAATAGAAAATGTTTTAATAAACATCATGCCAGCTGGTGTTATGAAGTGGCTCTTACAGAAGAGATTTGCACTTCCCTCTGAGGAATATTAATAAACCCTTAAGCTGGGCACCTTTAAAATGCATTAGTGTGATGTGTTATGCTAATGTCGCCCTCCTAAAAGGAGTGAGCCGTACATCTTAATCAGGACCTTAAAAAAACAGAAATACTGAATGAAAGTGAGCTCAGCTGTTTTGGCTTCAGAACATTGTTTAGACATGACTTGCTGAGGTAATGAGTGCGAATGAGGCCCAGTTTTTTTGGGGAGGAAAACAACAACCTGAAAGCAGAAACACCGATGGCCTACTGCCAGAGACGTGCATTATCACTGACCATTGTTTGTTTGTTTGGCCAGGACTTTACATTTGGCGTTGAGCTCCCAGATGGAGAAGCTAATCAGCTGCTTTAAGAGTAATTGCTTTAAATTGCATGTGTATCAGCAGACATTTTGGCTGCTCAAAGGGAAAGTAAACAGATTACCATCAACATGACCTCACTCAGGGTGAGACGCTGCACCTTGTCCGTTAAATCCTTCCAGGAAGGTTTTGGAAAATAGCTAAAATGGTAAAATCCCGAAAGAGAGCTCGATTTATAGCAATGTAACGAGGCCTTATTGGTAAAAAACAAACTTATCAGATATTCAAAACAGACTTTCCTGTCCAGGTAGAATAGGAAGAAGTAAAAAAACACCAGTTTCTTTTTATGAAATTATCTTCAAATCATTTATTTCACAAATAAAACAAACAGTAAAGATTTGTGAAAAATAGCAACCAATGTTTGAATCCCACGTGACAAAACAGTACAAGGACCCACTCTCGTTCTTTATCCCCCCCAAAGTCTCTTTGGTTTTTAAAATTAATTCATTTGAACTTTTTTCCAAGTTCCACCGTAATCCACAAACTCACTCTTGTTGTATGAACACAGTGTTTATTGTTGTTGTTTTTTTTCAAAATATTCTTATGCACAATTATACCTAGAGATGCATTTACATATGTATTATTAATAGTTTGTGTTCCTCTGTATTTTTAACCATCCACATGTCATAAATTTGGTTTCATTCAGACTTAGGTTTAGATCAAACCATCATTTTTGATTAAACAGTCTCTAAAATCTGCCATATATTTGGTCCAGAACAAAGAAATACTTGTGTTATATCCATGTAAGACAAAGATTTCCATTTTTGATGGATTAAATATATATTCGACATACTGAAACAAAACAAAACCATTTGGACTTAACTCTGATCCCTGTGGGACGCCACAAGTAATGTCTAAGAAGTTCACCATTTCCACAAATTTCTGTTTATTCATAATTTATCTTTTTGCCCATTTCTACACCACATCTCTGGATACCAAAACCCTACCAAAGTCCACGGGTGTCAAACTTGAAGCCCGTGGGCCAAACGCGGACCCCAATGCTTCTTATATGGCCCTAGATTATAGACTGAACATTAAGTGTGCTTAAATATGATGTTTTCAATCAAATGAATGCAGTTTTTATCTGTTTACTGCCAAATTCTGTCAATTAGTGCGTCCAGTTTCTTGAGAATTATTGTGGAAATTCACACAAAATCAACAAATCCCACCACTATTTTTGCGCTGATATTTGGGCGTTTATTGCAGATTTTTCTCAAAAATTGTCAAAAACTTTCTTACTTGTTCTAAACAGCTGTCTCAGCCTTAATTGATGTCAGATTATATTCCATGATCTATACAGCGAGTAATAAGAAGTTAAATTTATTGTCACTATTGCAACTTATTACCACAACTACTTTGATTTTTATTGCCAAAGAATCAGAAAATCCTGGAGGAACTGAAAAGATGTTCAATAATATTTAATTTTAAGAATTCATTGATATTTTTACCAATTCATTCTGGCACAACCGGCCCTTTAAGAGGATTCATGATCATAATTTGGACCAAAATGAAAATGAGTTTGACACCCGATGTAGACGACATGTCAGGATTTATTTTGTCAAATGCTTTGTATATGTCTTATTGCTGACGCTTAGAGTTATTTCCTCTGTTAGATCGATTATCGCCTGGGAACTAGATGTTTTATGAACCTTTTTCACTGATTGGAACTTCATGTTGAACAATGAAGTCATTAGAAGACCGACACATGGTGCACCAACGCTGAAGTGGGCGATGGCATTTAAATTTGTTGTAATTAATCAAAAAGATGCCAAAAGAAGCTCAGCAGCAGCGTGAACCGATTACACAGAACAGAACAGTTTTCATGTTGTTGATGCCAATATTTGTCCTTCCATCTGAAAGCTGCAGCAGAAACTAACTCATCTGGTAAGTTCAGTGTTTCTTGATCTAAATCCTGCTCTTTGGCTGTATTTTAATTTTTGGACTGAACTGCTTGTAAACCCAACACATATTGGGATTGCTCAAGTGTGGAAATTGAGTTTTCTTGCACTGCTTTTCTAATCTGCACTTTGGCTTAAACTGAATTACTTTCTGTGGAGCTGATTAGATATTTAAACTTCTGTAGTTATTAGAAAGTTTGTAACTTATCAGTAAGTGTAGATTAAATGTCTTAATTTACAGGACAGAACGGATTCATGCTGAAGCAGTCGTCTGTCTTTACACTTTAAATCATGTGTGACAAATGAGAAAATAACAGAAATTTGTAGTAATTCTTCCAAAATACTTTAATTATTGTTGTTTTTTTAAGGAATAGTAGATTGACAGCACATATTTTTTGGCAATATTTGTAAAATTGTGAGAAAAGTTAACCGTTTATTGCAGTAAAAATAATCTCACACAAAAATATGTGATGCCACTTACCAGACACCATCTGTATTATTTAAATTCATCCAGTAAGTCCTGCATCTGAAACTTCTCACTGAAGGTGTTGAAAGCATATCTAAATAACTTTTAGGTAGCAGAACCATCAGGAAACTGATTTAGAGAAACAAGACATTAAGACGTTATGCAAATGTAATTTTCTTCGGAGGGGTTTAGTTGGAGCAAAGGGTAGCTGCAATTTGTCCAAACAATAAATGTCAGCACCTGAAGATAATTACTGCTGATTGCTAATCACCACAACCCTATCAGACCCCAACAGAGACGCTAAATTAAAATAAATATGCAAACATAAAGTGGTACATGTTGCACTATTTTACATAAGCAGAAAAAAAAAAATCATATTTCTGCTTAAAGGCTTAAATTTTTTAATTTGTCTTGTTCTTTCTGACTCTTTTTGACGAGTAAACCTTTTTTTTTTTTCTTCTGTTGCTTAATTTCATACAGAGAGTGTCAAAGTTTAGAGCCAAAACCAGGTGCTGCTCTTCATGGGTCCATCTGCTCAGATTCCCGGGCGGAGTCGGTCCTCTGTGGCCTCCATCTGCCTGGATTTGGCTCACATGGCATCACTGTGGCTCTCATGGAGCTCCGGTGAACACGGTCGGCCGCAGACGCTGTTTGAGTTGCGTAATGTAAACTGAATGACCTGCCAGCGTGTGAACCGAGGTTCAGAGCAAAGCACACTGATGCCCACACCAATGCTTTGCTTGAGATATTCTTTTTCCATGAAATCCAGATACTATTTGGGCTTAAAGATTTCATTACATTTTTGCTTGCTTTATTTTCTACAAATTAGACTACAAAAATTATTTTTAAAAACTGACTTTTATTTCAATCATCCCTTCTATGAGTTGCACAATGGAGAAGGCCTTTAACTGATTAATAAATCAATTAATCCCATGATAAATTAAAAGAAACTCAATCACTTTCATTTGCTTGATTTATTGATTTTCTCTCTTTTTTACCAAAACCTGAATGATAAAAGTCTTCAGTCTGGTGTTTTGGTCTCAACTTGACTTATTTTTTTAAAGATAATTTTGTTTTCAGAGACCTCATAATTAATTTTATTTGTTGTTTCTGTGAATCGTCCAGTCCCAGTGTTTAAATGTTCATTAGACTTTAGAGAATGTATTCTTGTCATTATCACTATAATTATTCAATCTAGAATAAATAACATAAATGTATTAGAATTTAAAAGAAGGGAACCATGATGACAACACGCAAACTTATTTCCCAGCAGCGTTTAAATTACTTTGAAGTATAAAGATTATTCAGTGACTTTGTTTCTTTCCTCTTTGTTGAGCAGCAAAGCTGAAACCCCCCTTCTAATAAAAAGATTTGAAAAAACTTGATCCCTTTCATGTTTTAGACTCAGTCAGCGTCAACTCAGGGCTTTAACTTGTCAGTCCTCTGTAGAACAAACAGACAGGAGACATTTTCCAGACGCACACAGCAAGCAGGGGACGTATAGTTTCAGCTTCAACTTGACAAACTTGTCTTGTTCTTTAAGTTTGCTGACAAATTTGTCATGAAGCAAAGTTCAAAGAACATCGGAGCCACAGTAGGTTCCTTTGATTAGTTTATTAATGTGTCGTAGAGATATGTTGGATTTTTCCAATGCAAGATCGACTAAATTTCTTAATCTAAGAAAATGACAAAAACTGGAATTGAGAAAACATTTTTCTTTAAGTGAAATAAATAAAAGCAGTAATTAATGGGGAATGACTAACTTGAATCATATTGTGCTTTTAAAAAACAAAAACATATTGAAAATATATATTTAATATCTTTAATTTTTGTAAAAGATAAACAAACTAATACACTACACTGTAAAAACACAAAATCTTGCCAACTGAACACTTGACATAAGAAAATCAAACTTACAAATAACTTTCAGCAAGCTTGTTTTCAGTAAACAAGTTATTAATATTGATGGAAAAGGTACTTGCTTCATTGGAGGATAAATTCACTTATAAAGACATTTTTCCCATGTAATCAACATAACTGGCCAATGGAACAAATATTTTTTCATCAACAATAAGGAGTTATCGACTTCAAACAAGCTCCCACATGTTTATGAAATGTTACTTCTAAGTCAGTTTTGTATCATTTCAAGTCTACAAATATATTTGAACTGGAAATAGTCAAAAAATCTACTTTTTAAACAATGTTTAATAAACAAAAAAAAACACAAAAAATTAGCAAACACACTATAAAAACTAACTAAATTAGACAAAAAAGTCCTAAATTAGACAAAAACTCTAATGAGTTTAGTTTCATTTAACCCTGGTGAGATGGCCCAGACGGCCACATGAATATTTTCAATTTAAAAGGGCTTATTATTGACCGCAGAGTTATATAAGACAGAAGGTAAACCAGACTGATAACATTCATGATGAGGCTCCTTTCACCCTAACCCTAACCCTACCTAACCCTAATCCAAACCGGACGAGGCTGTTATCTGCTCCTCAAAGAGCTGCTATCATGCTCGCAGCTTTGGCCCAAAGGACACGCTCGATGCTTTATGAATTCAAGGGTGGCCATCTGAGCTGATAGGGGGCCTTTCTCCGGGCTAAAAATAGCCACCGGCCTGGATTGGAGATTTGAACCCATTGCCCACTGCTGGCTGTGTGGAAAACGGTAAGATTCACCAAGACGTGACCAGAATCTACGAGGAAGCAAATTTCTCTTCTATTGAATGAAGTTGTTTTGTTTTTTTTAGCAGGCAGGTTGCTGTCAGTTGGTGCGGAGGCGTTTTTTTTCTCTCCCTTAATGTCTGTAGACTCATCTGTGGGGAAAGAGGAATAAATGAAGCAACAGGAGCCGTGGTGAATTTTGGTGGGAGCAGACTGACGTGGTGACTGAGTGTATTGTTCACCAAACTGCTCTGATGGCCGCTGTTTGGATGCAAAACAACAGACAGGGAGACGGTTTCAATGTTTCACTTCCAGCTCGATGGAATTTGGATAAATTCACTTCATTAAGCTTTTTTTTTTTTCATTTTAAGGCTTTCAGGTTTTCAACCTCAGACTGATGAATGACACTGTTTCATCTTGGTCTTTTCAGGAATTCACTTTTGATGTACGATGTAGTCACACTGTGCCTTGCAAAAGTTTTAATTCCCATCAAATACTACAAATAGAAATCTGAAAAGTGTGGCATGCATTTGTTTTAAAACTGAGTTTCACGTTTGCTCATTTTTATTTGTTTTTGTGAAACAGTTGTCAGATTGAATGAGGATCTCTGAGGATGAATGTTCAAGTCTCGCAATAGATTCTCAACTGGACTTTGACTGGGCCATTCTGAAAAGTGTAGCTAACATCACAGCAGACCCCACACATCCTGGACACAAACTTCTCATACTTTTACTTTCAGGTCAGCACTACAAAGAGCCACTTGCAAAATTGATATACATATTTGCATTAATTCATACTATTTTGTGAAAAAATACATACATTCAGACTTGAGATTTTTTATTTTATTTTTTTATATACATAATCATATTTTCAGTTTCTTTTTTGAGAGCAAAGCAGAACTGAAGTCAAATTTCTTGTTCTTGCGCACAAACTTTTTTAATGAAACTGATTTGGATTCTTTGTCTAATTAGGTGACCTCTAACTGGAAATGGAGTCAATTTAAGAATATGAAGTAGTTTAAAACTATTTTGTGTCACATTAAATCCTTCTAAAATACCTTCTACTTGTGAAAAAGCTAAAGGTATAAATACGTTGACTTTCTTGAAAACAGATGATTGATTTGGTTTCATAAACATTTAGGAAAACTTAATGCAGAAAGTCATGTTTTAAAGCTGCAGTAAAACAATTAGAAAGCTGTGCGTTAAAAATTCTCCTTTTTTTTTTTAAGTTGTAGAAGCAATTCTGCTTTAAATCATCTGCTCTAACTGACAGGGCAGTCTTGTAGATTAGCTCAAACATCGCTGTTTTAGAAGTTAGCTGCACGACTTAAAAATTAGTAGAGTGATTGGGGTTTTATGTGTTTTAAAATTGTCATGAGGTATAAAAAAAAAAACAGACACCAGAGGAGAAAAATGTACTCATTTTCTTTTATTCCCTGGAAACACACTATGTACAAACATCCAGATTAATTTTTTCTTTCTTTAAAAACATCTTATCATTTTACAGGCCTTATCTACAAATGCATATATTATAATCACAGTTTAAATACTCCACACAACAGGAATGGGGGAAATCATTGCAGAACAACAACAGACGCCTCATTTGTTTATTTATTTTTTTCTTTCACAGATCGGCACAAACTGAACAACGTTTTCTTCACGAAACATGATCCATTCATCCCACAAAGCTGCAGCATGGCTTCATTTCAAGGCTTTCAAGGAACGCAGCAAATCTGGGATCAGTGAATACCCGGCCTGATTTGAAGGGGAAGCAGGGGAACAATCTGAAAAAGCCCATTAGAAAGCCTCAGAGTTGTGGGCTTAATTGGAATGCCCTGTGCCAGTCTGTTGCATAGGCAGCTCTTCAATTCTGCATCAAAAACAAACAGCAAGACTGAAAAAAACCCCAAAAAACTGAGCACCTTGAAGGAGAATCTGTGAAGCAATCCTCCAACTTTACACTAAACAAAGCCAAATTTAAGGGAGTTTCTTTTTGTCTTAATATTAGTGTCGTTTTGTTTCAATACGAGATTAAATTTAAGCTTTCTGTTGGCTGCAGGTTTTCAAATTGATCCTATTTGGTAAAGAAGGGAGATCGGATGCAATGAACGTGAAGTTCCATCAAATGCAGGGCAGTCGCTGCCGCAGCAGAGAGGCTTTAAGGTCTCTGTGACCTCGATAGCGAGACTTTCATCTTTATCTTTATTTACGTAGCGGTCCACTTTTGCATAGCCCAGGGGAAATGGAGACAGGATCAGCCTGCAACCATTCATGTTCATTTAAAACAAGAAAACAAAATAAGGGCAGACATATCTTTTGTAGCGCTGCAGCAAATGAGATCAGATGAGGTGAGCGGAAACCAAGCATTGTGTAACAAAAGTTGCTCTTTAACCTCCATCTTGCAGGGCTTGAATGATAACGCTAATATGGTTTTCTTTTTACAGAGAGCTGCAGGCGTGTACATGCTCATGGTGGCAGATCGACTCTGGAAGGAAAACAAACTGGCCTTAAAGGTCCATCTAACAAGCCTGGGCAGCTCAAGCATGTACACCGGGTGTAAACACAACAGCTGGAGAGGTTAAAGAAGGCACACATGCATAATTTAAATATTCAAATGTCTCACAAACGAAGATAAAAACAATACACCAGCAGTCACAAAAAAACAAGTGGAAATGGATTGCACTTTGTCCCTGGATATTTTTCTTTTTTGCTTTCTTGAGCTGCAGCTACAAACTTCCAGCTCTGCCTTTGATTCTTCTTCTACTCTTAATGGGGCTACAAAAAGAGAAAGGGGGAGTACAAACATAAATATGTCTATTTTCTAAAAAAAAAAAAATAAATAAAATAAAATAAAAAAATAAAAGTCACATCCAACAAAGAGTGCAAATACACTTTTTGGGCTCAACGTGTAAAACCAGGAATGGTTAACCAGGACAGGGTTTTAGTGAGGATAAGGCAAATAAGAGTTTGGAGCACTAATCACTTCAAGATTAGAGGCAGCCATCTTCAGTTTTGGATGAATCCCGGTTAGCATGTTCCAGAAGCTAAAGCTAACAGCTAGCTTTGGAGGGGGGGAGTGATAAAAGCGGACTCCTACCTTCTAAAAAACACAGTCTGAAAAATGTCGGACTGGTTCATGAGATTTACATTCCCTCAGCTTTTAAAGCGTTAGTTGTATTTGTGTTCATTAGTTTTTTACGTGGAAACTGATATTAATATGTATAGAGGAAATGGCAGTTTGAGGCGGTGCGCCATAAATTACATTCCTGTGTGAAACGCACACTGAGTGGAACCTGTCAAGTGTTTCCAGGCAGGTTAACTGGCAGATGGAAAAAATAATAATAATAATTTTACTTAAGAACTTGAATTTAGAAATGACATCAAGTCAAACTTTATTGGGTTCAAGTTTCAATTTGCGTTGTAAGTGTACAAAGTGTCTGGAGTGTTAGCATCTCTTCCTAGCCACTGAAAGGCTGATTAGAGTGACGGAATTATGACTTATAACCTTTTAGTCATAATTAGACTTACTTCAAAATTTCCAAACATTCCCTTAAGAACAAAAAAATAAAAAGTAATGAGGATAATAAAAACGACAACTGTAATGAAATAAAAAACAGATACATTTTAAAGGAAGAAAAAAAAATACATTCATTGTGGAAGATTTTAAGACCAGCTGTACATTTTCACCTTTCATTTGACTTTAAGTTTAATCACAGACCGATTTCAGCTTAATGGCGGTGGTGTTACGCTGCCGGCTACCGGGGAACATTGCAAAGATGCTTCCTGAAAGCTGCCACCTGCGCCACACAGATGAGGTTACGTTGCTCCACTGGCTGTATGTGCTGCGCAGGGTGGGGAAAAAAATAATAATAATAAAAAAAATAAACATAAGAAAAATGCAGCAGAAGAACTGAGATTCTCCTAAAGTAAAAACTGATCTGCTTTTGTTTTGCTTCAGATGTTCAGCTGAGTCAGCAAAAACATATTTGGCTTATTTGTAGACAGACTTCATGGGATGCTGGCAATGACCGATTCAGTTTAGTTACCTTCAGGATTCCTAAAATACATACTCTTCCAGACATCTTGGTTCTTTAGATTCATTTTCAAATTTAAAAGTATTAAAGTTTATATTATGGCAGATATTTCTACAATTAAAGGGTTTTAATGGATCGGAAAAAAAGATACAAGAAAGGAAGCCAACTGAAGAAAGATGGAAAGAAGGTGAGGGAAGTGAGAAAAAACACAAGAAGGGAATAAAGGAATAATGAATGAAGGAAGGAAGGAACGGAAGGAAGAAAGTGGAGGAAAATAGGTAGGAAGGAGAAAAATAGGACACAGGGAAGAAAGGAAGGAAAAAAGGATTGACAGGGAGGGAAGCAAAGAAAGGATGAAATAAAGAGAAAACAATAGACAGGAAGAAGGGGAGGAAAGGAGAAATTAGGGAAGGACACAAAAGGAAAAAAAAAATAGAACAGAAGACAGTAAGGGAAGAAGGAAGGGAAAGAGGAAAGTAGCAAAGAAGGAAGGACACAGGGAAGGAAGGAACAAAGTAAATAAAAAAGGGAGGGCACAGAAAGGAAGTAAGTAAAGAAGGAAAGACATGGGGAAGAAAGGAAGAAAAATAGTAAGAAAGGGAAGACAAGTGGGATGAAAGGCAGAAAGAAGAAAGGATGATACGTGAAAGAAAATAAAAGAAAATGGAAGTAAGTAAGAGGAAGGGCACAAGTAAGAACAGAAAGAATAAAAAAGGAACAGGGAGAGGACAAAATAGAGAGAATTTTATGGCACAAAGAAAAAATGTCACGAGAGAAAAACATTTAAAAACGGGCCAGGCAATAAAGTCTGAAAATAAATATATTTTTTTAAGCTCTTCTCTTGCCATATTAATCCACACCTGGCAAAATGCTAAAACCAGATTCACACTTTTTCTCCAAAATGGATAGGAACCCTGAATTGTCTGACTGGCGATTAGCTTCCACGGAGGTTTAGCTCAACATTCACAACAACGCCACGAGGAAGTTCAAGTCCAAAGAGCCAGAAGAGCTCTCTTGGCAAAGCTTTGGGGAGGAAAATGTGGGCCAGAAGAAAAGTTCTCGTGTCAGAGTCTATAAATAGAGGTGACACAATGTGGATGGAGCAGCAACGGTTCAAGTAAGCTCAGACATTTCCTCCAAATAGACAAACGGTTCAAGAGGTCCCACGGCTCACTGGCACTTACAACTCTCCTTCATTCGTCGGGAATAGAAGTAGTAGTTGCTCAAGTAGTTCATTTTCACTTCTTCCTGACTCCGTCTGCTGGATTCTTCTGTTGCTTTATCAGTTTTTCAATCTCAGAGCCCAGAGTCTGAAGATTCTCCTGCACAGAAGAGAACAAAACAAGAAAAGAAAGATGATAGGAAGTTGGTTAAAAAACAAAAATGTATAGAAAATGTTTTACACATTGACAACAGAAGCTGTTTGTGGAATGATAACAATCAGACCTGGAAACTGAAAAGCTCCATAATTCATAACAATAAAAGTGAAGTCTTGATTTGCCTTTTGTCGGGGCATTTTTTTTTTTTTTTTTCTGTTTCGTTCTGTTATTGTTCTCCTGGTGAGTGTTTCATATCATTACTCCCCCGCTTTGTGCCAATCGTCCTTTATTTGCAAAAAAATTAAAATAAAAAAAATCTCCACCAGAAGATACTCCTGCACATTATTACAATTATTGTTCACATTCGGGCTCTTGAGCGGGGAGCCTGGAAGATTGACACAACGGGAAGCTGATTGGCTGCGAAATGTGAAAATATTTATCAAAGCTCGAGCTGACATGCTTTTTAGAGAAGCTAAAGCTGTGACAATGCATGCAGTCGGGATGATGACATGCTCTGAGAAGGTGGCCGCGACAAAAACCACATGGAGGGCTGACATTCTTCTGACCACAATCTCAGAATCGTGTCGCAAAAATATTTACTTTTTATTGGGATTTTCACACCTGCAGGCTAAATTTGTCATGCAATATCACACTTTAAGCTACGTCACATTGGATGGAAAATGTCTGAACATTCATTTTCAAATCTCGCTGAACTAGATTTGCGTCCGGACTTTGACTAGCCCACTTTAAAAGCATTTAAAACATGCTAGTTTTAGCAGTTTTGCTGCATGACCCGAAGCATGCAATAAGTGTGCAACACTTCCAAAATGAATGACACCGCTCAGTGTGAGGAATATTGGTTTTAATGAGGCATTTTTAGCAATATCTTTGTTTTTTTGTGTTATTTGTAAGCAGCCGTTTAATTTGAAATTAAGTAAAATAAATACTGTTAACAACTAATGAAAACACAATTAAATAAATGTGAACAAATATAAAAATGTACAAATATTTTTTAATGGGAAGCTTATTTTGTCAAAGAATCAAAAACAAAACTTATTCAAATAAAAGTCCATTTTATTTTGTAAGTAGCATTACAAAATAAGTGCCACAAAACACCATTATGAAATAAATAATGAATCAATATTAAAATAAATAAATCTGTGATCCACAAAATAAGCTCCCCATTATAATTTTAAAAATATATTTTTTATTTTAATGGTCCATTTACTTTCCTTGATGGATTATTTAAAAATTATCTCTTGGTTTTTATTTATTAAATTATGAATGAAATGGAAAAAAATACATAATCTAATAACCAAAACGAAAGGTAAATAAATGAACGCAGTTAATTTGGTAACATCTACAAACTGAAGCCTTTTTTGTTAGTTTGAAGGGAGAATCAGGACCAAGAAGGGAGAAATTATCCAAAAGAATCATTAATATTCTGCTTTGACAGCTGAAGCATCCTTCTGTCTTCTGGGCTGATGTGACAGAGGGAGGACTGAACAGCTGCGCTTAACATTCTGGACAAAGACTAATCTTAAAAAAAGTGAAACAGAGGGGAAGAACAAGCAGTCCTATTTTCAAAAGCCTTGGAAAAACCTGAGCACGGCTTCAAAACAACATTTGTGCATCTCTGCAAATTAGCTGAGCTGCTGAGGGAGAGGGATGACGCATCCTGTTGTCCGCTGAATTTCTGAATCTGACCCTCCGCCTCGAGAGGACTGAAGTTGTTTTAACCGCGATAAGCCGGGACCACTAATGGTTTCATCGATCTCTGACAGCATTCAGTCGTTCACACGTCGGTCAATTGTCTGCTAAGCTAACGCTCCCTGTGCTTCATTCAGACGGGCCTTTTAAAGGTGATTTTAAAAACAAAACATTTTGTTATTGTCTGGAGATAAAACGGTTCATTATGTGACGCAGACTGATGTGAGATACTTTCTGTAGGAAACACAGGAGAAAAAAATGTTTAAGTTCGTCATGATCAGAGATTGCCATCGTTTCAGACATTTAAAAAAAAAAAAAAAAAAAAAAAAAAAATCAATTAATTTACAACAGAAATTACTCCTGAAAGAAGAAAGGGAAGATGGTGAAGGAAGGAAGGAAGGAAGGAAAAGTATAATAAAGAAAGTAAAGAATGAAGGGAAGGAAGGAAGCAAAGAAGGATGCGAGGAAAGAAGGAGTGGTGGCTATGAGGAAGGAAGAAAGAAGAAAAAATATGAGGAAGAAAAGAAGGAAAAAAGGAGGAGAAGGAGGGAAGGGAAGGCAGGTGGCTAAACAAATAAAAGCACTGATGGATGGATGGATTAATGAATGGCCAGATAGAGGGATGAATGTATGGATGAAAAAACCCCCAGAATGCTGAACAAGTGAATTGATAGAGTGATAGACAAACGCAAAGAATGAAGGACGGACAGATGGATGAATGGGTTAAAGGAGGGAAACGAATTTCAGAGAACTGGTTCTGATTCAGAACAGAAAAACATTTAAATCCTATTCCAGACTTTTCCAGGTTGAATAAAATTATTGGTGAATAAAAAGTGAATGAAAATCACCCATCAATAAACAATAATCAATATGAAGCCCTATATTCATATTGATTATCATATTGATTATCCCACTATTTTCACTCAGATCCTAGAAAAAAGTATTTTTTTCAAAAGGTTACTCAGGTAAATATAATGGAGTAAATGTAACTCTGGATATGACATATTCCCATACTTAACTGATAATTATTTCTATAATTGATTCATCACAATTAATTGTTTCAGCCCTACAGACGTGAACAGGCGTTGATGGCGTCAATATGAGCGGAACATAAAAGTGATGCAATAAATCCAAGGTTAGAAATAAATACGCTCACATCATCGCCACTAAACCAGACCTTCATTCAGCTTCTTCCTCCTCTGAGGAGGAGTGATGTGAGGCACGTTTGGGGGGAAATTTACCTTCAGAGTTATGTTCTTCAGCAGGGTGTCCTCCAGCACTGCCTGCAGCTTCCTGTTAATCTCCAGAGACAAGTCCAGGGTCAGGCCGCTGTCCGCTGGGTGGGAGGTGTAAAGCGACGCCATGATGCCTCCCCGCCGGCTGAGGTGGGCCTTGTTAATATCCGAGGCCTCTGATGAGAGGGCCCCTGACTCCTCTCTTAGCACGTAGCTCTGGATAATCCTGTGGGCAGCAAAAAGAGGAACAGGGAGGGAGGAAGCGATGAGTCAAACCTCTCTCTGATAAAAGAGACGAAACAAAGTGAGTGCGTGGTGTCGGCTTGCAGAGAAAATTGAGAAAAGCGAGGGTTTCACAGTTAGAGAGCTTCAACAGAGCAATAAAGCATTTTGTAGCAGCAGAGGCTGGGGGAACGTTACGGGAATGGCTATTCCTGGAGGGGTCGCTTATTGGACCCGTGCGCGCCGGAGCCATTCAGTCATAGTTAGAAAGAACATTATTGTGCTCGTCAATCGGAGGAGCAAAGGTAATGAAAATGGAAGAATTAAATACACTGCAGTGTTCAATTAATCAACTGCATGTTTCGGTCGAGGGGGATAAATCTTCACATCCACGATGCGGATTCACCGCAATAACAACAGCGGGAAGTTAAGGCTAGCAGCTCCAAACTTCCTGTTTTATTTTTCCCAGAGAACAACAGCAGTGTTTCTATTGACTATATAATCGCACAAACTGGAATTACAAAAAAAAACATTTATTTACTGGAAACATTGGGGAAAAAAATCTAATGTTTTTCAGTATTTTTTTTTTTTTTTGCGCAACAAGCTACTTTTTCAGCTGCATCAAAACTAGGAGTAATGATTAACCAATCAATCAAGTGTATTCAATCGAGGCAGCTCAAGGTGCTTTAGACTACATAATAAACACACAAAATTACAACTTTATAAAGAAAACAACAATTGGATGTTGCTCCTGGCGCAAAAGACAAAGAGGGCAACAGGAAGTGGTAGGAGAATGATGATTTGTAATAACTTAAACTTATTCTTTTGTAATTTTAACTGTGTTTCTTACCTAATTTTGTGTTTTTTTGACATATCACTAAAGTTTTGAGCACATTAGTTATGGAAACACAGCTAGTGATGACAATAATTTGAAGACAGTCTTACATGCAACCCAAAACAAAAAGCTATTCATACGTGTGAATTGACGTGAGCAATCTCAGACATAAAGATGGAAAAAAAAAAAAAAAATTGTTCTGTATTTAGGACTTTAACTGCAAAACTCCTTCCCATCTGCAGCTCTCAGTTCAATAAAAGAAGTGAGTGCATCACAGAGACCAATAGAAAAGGTCAAGAATCTCCTGCTCTTCAGATGGTTCAACAATCAATATCTTAAAATTCGTTCAACCCAGCATGTTGCCTTTCAGACACGAAAGACTGGAAACAACCAGTTGCCACCACTGGTGTTGTTCTGACGCCAATTCTGGATGTTTCAAAGGTGAGGATGAGCCCAGAAAGACGTTGACAATTTTTACACAACAATGACAAGCTTCAGTCAGGTATTTTGGGAATTATGTTATGCACCAAGGCAAAGCAGTGAATAATTGTGAAAATATCAAATTGATTGATTTTTGTCAATTTTTCTGTTCTGGTTAATTTAATTTTTTTTTTCACCAATTTTCTTTTCCATACAGAGTGACATGAGTCCACCCAAGAACATTTTCTTCTTTGACAAACGTGTTTTATTATTTTAATCTATGTTCATTTTGATTCAGGTAAATTCATTTAATAAATGGTTGAAACAAAAGCCAGTTTTTTAAAGATATTTTTGTAATTTCTACTTATGTAAGGAAAAAGAAACTAAATAAGAAAAAGTGGAAATCAAATTTTGGATACAAAAAATTGGAAATAAGTTTTTTAGCCACATCACTAAGCTGTAAATCTGATTAGTTTGGTTTGTTTCTGAAGAAGAGAGGCCAAAGACCTCAGTCTAAATATTTGTGAAGCTGGTGGAGATACAACCAATAAAGGTATAAAAGAGTGCAGAAGACAAATGCACACCATGAATCTTTAAATAAAAAATAAACTAAAATATTCAACACCAATTACTTTCCTTCCACTTCACAAGTTTATACAACTTTGTGCTGATGAGTCATGTAAAATCCACCAGAAACACAATGACGTTTGTGATTATAATGTGACAAAAGTTCAAACAAAAGCAAAAGTTTTAATATGTTTGAGTTGATACTCAAAGATAAAGCGTCTCCACTCCTTTTCCACTCGTTTAAATTTCTTGAGCGAGACAAGCAGTCAACAACAACATCTTTATTTGCAGCTCAGGGACCCAAAAACTTATCACCTCTCATAGGTATATTCTGATCTGCCTGGAGGCAGAAAAACATCCCCTCGGGGGAATAAGCTTCGCTCGGTTTTCATGCATCTGGTCATAGGTAGCAGGCAAAAACAAAACATAATAAAAAACACCCAAACAAGACAAAAAGGGGAAACTGTTTCACATCAGGTTATTTTGATGAACCAGATTGGTGTCCTAACAGTTTCATCAGCTTCACCTCCAAACATGTTGAAGACAATCTTAGCAGAGCTTCTGCATGAGAAATATCACAAACCAGACAGGGGGGGAGCTTGTAGATTTCAAAGTGTAAAAACAAAACTCGCTGCTACGATAATTAGTTTGCAGAGCTGTGATCAAAGCTGAAGAATCGGTGTATTTTCTGGTAGCGCAGTAGGGAAAGTTAACAGAAAGGGAGACTATGTGTGAAGGTTTAAGGAAGAATTAGAGCAGAGGAGGGTCAAACGAATACAAAACAATCACAACAGGAGCAGCTACTGCAGCAGCTATCCATTACTATCTAAAAATGGAACTATAATAAATTATAAAAAGAAATCGTCACTAAATAATACACAAACCATTTAAAGTGGTTTGAATCTTTAAAATAGAAGCTTCACTGACTGTATAAACATCGTCATTTCAGACTCCATTGACCTAATATAATTGCCTCAAGGTTCTGTCCTGGGCCCGGTATTTTTTTATTAATTATGCAATGTTTTCACTCAATTGGACAGACCATTAATACATTTTGAAATGACATCCACATGGTTGGAAAAACATCAGTGTGTGTTCATTGCATACGAGAGTTGTCTGATCAGGCAACAGTTATGACTTTTACACTTAGCAGTTAAGCCAAACTTGCGATTTCTCTTGCTGGCAATCAGAAACAACTTGTTTGAAATGGTAATAATTAAAAAAAATTAAGATACTTTGTGTCAAAACAGGCGGTTTAACTTTGATTTAAAAAAAAAAACCCACGGTCCTCCATCTCCTTCAGTTGGCCCAAAACGCTGCAGCAAAACTAAACCAACAGAAGAACTTACATAACTCCAGTTTATTTCAAATTCTTTTAAAAATCCACACCACCTTTCAGTGCTCTGAGTGGTTAAGCTCTTTCCGATATTGTGTAATTGTTAAAGCCACATCCTCAAACCAAAACCTATTCATAGTCGCCAAGGACCAGATATAAAACTGGAGGGGATTGCAATTTTCCACACAGTTGCTCAACTGTGAAACGGCCTTGCTTTGTCTTAACATCATCTTGGGAGTCTGGACTCATTTAATAACCAGTGGAAGACAGTAGTTCACTGTCTTTTTAAGCAGGTTTTAATTAAGGATGTTTTAATGTCTTTGTGAAGTAGATGTGCTAAATAAACATTACTTAAAGCCTGAGAGCAAAAAAGTATGTACTTCAACTAAGCTGCACATTTTTTGGTACAATGGCACTTTTTCCTCCTGAATAAAAGAAAAGACAGATTTCAATAGAATTTACACAATATATGAATTTTACATTTATTGGCAGTCTTGGAAGAGTTTCACACAAAACAGGATTTTATTATCCCATTCAAATAATGTGGAGGTCACAACAGGGATACGCATGCAGACGCCCAAATCTGACTCATTCTGACAAGAGGACGATTATATTTAACATGCAAGCAGTTAATCAGCTACTTCCTGTTACAGCATGCAGCCACAATCTGTGTGGTGAAAATACTGTCCCTCAGTAAAAAAATAACTGAGGATTGATCAACACAAACCTAAAACCCTGCAGTTGAGAAGCAACTTAATGACTGAAGCAAATACAGCTTAAATCTAATTATCATCACAAAAAAGTTAATTTAAGCAATTCAACATTACTTACTGCACTACAAAAACAAAATCTTATCAAGTATTTTTGTCTAGTTTGTAGTGCAAATACTAGGGGTGCACTGACTGGCCAGTTTTCTGGCCAATCACTGATCTATTAATAAGTGTATCCTGCAGATTCAGATTCTGGCCGAAACCAAATATTTTGTCTGAAATGTTGCTCAATATAGCAAGAAAGTTGCTGAAATGAAGATCGGTGGATGAGATCAACGTCACATGTAAAACCCGAGCTCCCAAAATTAAGAAAATTGGCACAAATAAATCAGTGGATGCCTAGAAAATACCTTACTACACTTGAAATAGAACAAAACTAACTTACAAATAACTTTTCAGCAAGATATAGAGACTTGTTTTAATGTAGTAAAACCTTAAGATGGATTTTTCTTAAAGTACTTGATCCACTGGCAGATTTTTTCACTTATAACAAAACATTTTTTCCCCAAGTTACAAGTAAAAATAAAAAAAAAATCTGCCAGTGGAACTAGCACTTTTCCCTATTAAGGAATTATTTACTTAAAACAAGATCATATGTGTTGCTGAAAAGTTACTTGCAAGTTACTTTGGTTTTGGTATATTGAAACTAGACAAAAAAAGTAAGATTTTGTGTTTAGCAGTGTGAAGTTTATATAACTTCATTACAGAGAGTGAATCATTAATGAAAATGAAACTCCTTTTCTTTGCCAACAGAAACATACTTTACACTCAGTACTTGGTTGGGGTTAATTTTGCATGAATTAGTGCATCAATGCATCGGCCTGAGGCTCTGCTGAAGGGCTGAGGAAGCCCAGGTTGCTTTAATAATGACCTTTAGCTTCTCTGCATTGCTGCCTCTGCTGTCTCTAATAGATTCCCTGCGACATTTCAGTCAGGTGAGTTTGTAGGTCAGTCAAATACAATGATACCATGGTCATTAATGCAGCTAGTTTTGGGAATATGAGTGTGGAAAATGAAATCAGTGACTCCATACGAGGCTTTTATCAGAGGGAAGCTAAAATTTTGGCTGGGCTGAGCAACTTTGACTCTTTGTGCTTACAAACTCTTCCTCCTAACTCTGTGACATTCAATTGCGGATAAAACGCAAAACTGATTTATGTAAAGGCATTTTTTCCTTCCACACAACTTACAATGGAAACCAGATATTTATATCAACCAAATAAAAATACACAATTTTTTTCCTCAGTGTCTGATGTGAACTTCGATTAAAACTTTTAGCTTAGTTAGAATTACCAAAATTTCTATTATTTGCAAAATGTGTAAATGTCTTTTCATTCAGTGTATGTAAATGTGTTCTTAACACAATATTCACTGCTTCTATAAGCAATCGCACTCCTTTCTTATGCACTAAAGATCCATTCTTTTCCCTCCTCTTTCAAAACTAGTCTTACATAATATTTCAAGTTTTTAGAGAAAAAATTATTTGGAGCTCTCAGCTGTACATCATAATAAAGGAATAAAGCAATACATGTTTGTAATTTTCTCTCTTTTTGTAATAATTTTGTTTGTCACATTTTCTTGACTGAATTAAATTAACTTTTGAGATATCTGTAGATCTGTGTAGCGAAAAAAAAAAAACAAAAGCAGAAAAATGCAAAAGAAGCTGCCATACTTTCCCCATCCATCCACTTTCACACTCACAAATACAACACCTGAGCTAGCACAGACATGAAATGAAACTTACCTCTGACTAGGCTTTCAAAGGTCCATATATATGGACCTCAAATCCATCACGATAGTTTTTAATAAAACAAAAAAAGTGACATAAATTACACATATGGCTACATGATTAGAGAAGCGGCATGCGGAGACCAGCGGGAGGATGACAGATGTGAGAGAAACATGCAAGATGGCAATTTTTCAAAAATGTAACTCCCCAGTTCCTTTTTTTACTTTTAGAAAGCAGTAACACACGGACGCACATTGAGATGGCGGGGAATGATTTAGCCCAAAATCTAAGACGGAGAGATGGGGCAAAATAAAAAAACTGCAAAAGGAATCAAATAGTGATATTTTATCTGAAATTGATTGAGAGTCACACAGCCTTTAGCAATAAATATAAAAGGTAAGTAATGTTTGAAGTATCTGATGCTAATTTGTGCATTTGTGGTTACCAGCTACTGATTTTGCACCCATCAGATCTATAGTTTGATGACAGGATAAAAGAAACGCAACACATTGAGCTTTAACATCTGTTTCAAAAATAATTAACAGTGATGAAAAGATAAAATGCCCAGATGATAAATAGGAAAATGTTATCCAATCAATTCCAGTCACCTGAACAGTTTGAGGATGTGCTTTTTTATGGCGGATTTATGCGAGTTCATGTGGACGAAAACTGTTCGGAAACCAAACCCTTTTATTTTTTTATTTTATTTTTTTTAAACAAAGTGGTGGAGATTTTTATTTTCAAATAGACCTGGCTACATGTGGACAAGGCAGCATGTAGGTGGAAGAGTAACATTTTGTCCACAGATGGGACTCTTGTCTTTCTTCTTGCACAGAGATCAGATTTATGGAGCTAATAATTGTACTGTGATTAACTTCATCTACTGAAACCATCACCCTCTGGTCTGATTTTACTTCAGATTATTGCTGTCCTGGTCCGTCTTGTAAGCTTAGTTGGGCGGCCATGTTGCAAGGTGTGATACGTCGACAGTTCTGTCAAGCTCTCTTCATTTTCAGATGATAAATTCAACAGGGTTGCATGAGATTTTAAAATCTAGGACATGGTTATTACCCTAACCTTCCCCTGTTCCACTTTATAAGGTTGCTGCATTGCATAATATTCAAATAAAATGTTTACATTTTTAAGGAACTGCAAAGGTAAATTGTGTTCAAAATGGTTTTTGGTAGGCAAGTTATATGGTGATTATAAAATTCTGACTTTTTTCTCAGAAAATTAAAGTCAGAAAAAAGTCAGAATTCAGAAACAAAAAAGTCAGAATTTATTTATTTTTTGTTTGCAGTGGTCCAAATCTTCTTCCATAAGTTACTTTTTTACTTTCCTCCCAATTCATTTTTTTTTTTTTTCACATTTTTTTTCTCTGAAGCGTTTTTTAGCGGCGCTAGTGGCTCGCATTTTTTGACAGTAGACTGACAGGAAAGGGGGCAAGGAGAGGGGGGGAAGACATGTGGCAAAGGTCGCCGGGCTCGGGAGTCGAACCCGCGACGTCTGCGTCGAGGACTGAGGCCTCCAAACATGGGGCGTGCTAACCCCATGCGCCACCACATCACGCCCCAACTTTTCTCCCAATTCTTAAATAGATTTTGTTTTGACTGAACTTCATGTTTTGTAAAGAAAGCCAGCATCCGATTTTGCAACTTTATATTTAGTACACAAGCTGCAAAATATAAAGCAATAACAGAACACAAAGCTGTGCAGAAGATGCTGTAAGCTAATAATTAGCTTCCCGACCCTAACAGCTCCTGATCTTCTCCTTCTACACTTCTTGTTTCTTTATTCATCATCTTCCTCAGGTTTTACATTCAGACTTGTCAATGTTCACCAGGCTATCCTGGAGAGGGTGGGGACAGAGAGGCAAAAAGGACAAATTCACATCCGTACTCTGGGTGGTGTAACACCCCCCGGGCTTTGCTGAGATTCTGCCAAGCTAAATTTAGCACCGAACCGTGGGATTCGTCCTCAATTTTAACTCTTAAATGTAGGTTGAGCCTAATAGATTCAAGTGTAGAAAGGCAAGAAATCAGAGGTGAGGTTCAGGAGACGACCCGAGACAATAACTTTATGCGAATAAGAGTAATTTTCACACAAGGAAAATGTAAATTTCTCATACGAGTCAACGTCCCCCAGATTATCGACATAGATGGAAGAAAACTGCTGTAATGAGGAGCTGATGTTATCTCAGGAAGGGTTGTTAGTTTTGTTAAAGGCAGATCACAAAAATCGTCTTCACAGCATGATTCAAGGTTCATGCAGCTAAAGAAGCCGCTGCAAGCTTTGAAACCCTGAACCAGAGCTTTTCTGGCATTTTGTTTTCTATTATTGTAGCCTACGATATTGCACACTTAACACACAGCTGCATTGATCATTTCCGCATGATTTATTTGTATAACTTAGGAAACAAAACCTTTTGTTTTTGAACAACTGGACCACGCCACTCACTTAGTCTTTTTCCGGATCTCTTCCACCAGCTGTTTAATGTGATCCTCCATGAACTCGATCTTTTCCTGCTTTCTCGCCAGCGCCTTTTGCAGACGGACAATCCGGTCCACGAGGACGGCCTTGTCCACCTCTGGGAAGCTGTCCACCACCATAACGGAGGGTCCGGACTGGCTCTCTGGCGACCGCTCCTCAACGCTGCTGCCCCCACCTTGGCGTGCGTTTAAGGAGCCTGATTGAGAATTGGAAACACCAGTTGTTTTATATTACAATATTCTGGCTTGGTTTTGCAACAACTTCATGCGTTTTAGCAAAAGAATAAATAAAGTTGCGTTTGCTTAGTGCAATTTTCAGCTGGAAAATTTAGATAAGGATGCAAAGAAATTTAGAAGAGCTCATGTTTCACAAAGTCAGTTGAAAATGTGAACTATTATAATGGACATATTAAAAAATTATTTGTATTCTAATTTTTATGATTCTCACTTAAAGCTAACAATTACCTAAAATTTATTTGCCTGAAAATTTTAACATAAGAGCAATAAAAAAAGGATCATTAATGAGCCATAAGAAGCCACTGTTAAAGAAGCTAGCTGTACCCGAGCAACTTTAGGGAAAGTTGAGTGGAAGAAAACACTATGGGAGAAAAAGAAAGAACAGTTGTAAACGCAGGCTTCAGAGGATTGTAAAGCAAAGTTCATTCAGGAATTTGGGAGGAGATTCAAAAGGCTGAACCCAGGGCTTCAAAAGTCACCAAACACAGAACTGTATTCAGAACTTCAACTGTTGCATTAATCACCACAATATCAAAGAACAAAGACTACGATGTTTTGACAAGTGGAAATTAGAACAAGCCAGACAAGCTGAGGGCTGCTATCGTCATTTATTTATTCAGTAGTAGAGCCACCGGCTGATCGACTCCACGCTACGCCGCAATGATGCAGTAATTTATGCAAATGGAGCCCAAACTAAACACCGAGAACATATACAGCTCAAAATATTTTTCAGTAAACCGACACGTCCAATTTTCTGAAAATGTAGTTAGTTGTGAGCTGAAACAAAAGCTTGATATACATTTATATCGGAAATGAATTATTTTAATAAATTAAGATCCAACCTAATGCCAATAAAGTGGGAAGATTATATTTAACAGAAAGTGAGGAGTATGAAAGATTTAGATCAAGAGTGTGACATTAAATGTTAAATACTAACCAAATCTCAGAGCAGTACCTGAGGAACTGGAGCGACTGCCCATACTGCTGGCGTCCCGGTCGCAGCCGCCATTCTCAACCTGCTCCAGCCTTTTACGGGCTACAGAGAGAAAACATCATAAAATCAGGACAAAACAAAACAGAGCTGCACGGAACTCAAACACTGAAACCCTGACATTTTTCTGCATGTAAAAAACTTAAGTGACCAGTAAGACGTTTGGCATTTCTGCTAAATTTAGGGGATGTAGTATTGAACCTTGTGTTAGTTGTTTCGTGAGGTCTTTGATGTTGGCAGCTTGTTTCCTTTTCTGGGTCACCAGTTCGTCCCTCAGCTCCTCCACTCTGGTCTTCAGCTGGGCCACCTCTGCCTGCAGCGCCCCGTGTTCGTCCTGCAGGCCCTGCACCTCCTGGCTCCTCATCACTTCTTCCTGTTTCAGCTGTCGCGACTGCAGATTTATAGGAATGCAGGTTATTATATAGTGGAAATACTTTGTGTGCAATGACATTTTTAATCGCTTAATCAAATTTCTTGTTTTTGAAGCTTTAATTTCTGGAAAATGTTGATTTTTTTTTTCACCAATGATCTAGGGTTTCCATAGATTAGAGTGATCTTCTTTGACAAATGTGTTTTAAAGTTTCTATTTATTTCAACTGTGAACACAGGTCAGTTCTATGATGGAATGTTGGAGCCAGTTGAAGATTTATTTGTTTTTCTTTTTTTAAAAGAAAAAAGTCATAATTTAGGAGAAGAAAGTAGCAATTTTATGAGAACTCCCACATAAAAATTCAAAAAATTAAAATGAGGAATGTTGAGCATCTTTTTAAGTTACACAGTTTTACAGCTAATACTTAATATTTAAAAGAAATACTCAATCCTTTAACATATTAGTATCAACTTATTATCAATAGCAGGACTTTGAAACGACTGAATGTATTAAGAAGACAGATCTTTCATGTCAGATCCTAATAACTTAATACCTAAACTTCATGAAAACAACTTTTTTCATATCAAAATAATAATTAAAAAAATGCAATTTTACTGGAAACAAAGCCTTAAAATTACGACAGTATACTAGTAAATAAAGATTCTCGTAGCCTGGGCTTGATAGTTTGTAATACAACTCACAGAAAGGATGATTGAAATAAAAAACCCATTTAGAAAATATTTTCTGTCATTTGCTTTGTTTTTGTTTTTGCTTTTTAAAGCGAAAGAATACAAATTTAATATCAGAAATCTGGTATGAAAAAAATATATATATATATCACCCAGCTCTCCTAGTAAGACATTATGCATATCATGTGTTTGCTGTATAAAAGCATCTCTCTCATCAACCCCAGACCAGTGTGTCCCCTCTTAGCATCCTTACCTTGTCCTCCAGGAGTCTGCTGGTCTCCTTCAGCTTCTCTTGCAGCTCAGTGAGCGCTGCTGACCTGATCCAGCTGAGACTGCAGCGCGTTGCTCTCCGACTGCAGCTGGGCGTTCTTGCTGCTCAGTTTCTCGGTGAAGCCCAGCAGCTCGGCTTCACGCTCCCTGCTGCCTTGAACATCACGCTGGAGGTCGGCCATCTGACTGGTCAGGCTCTCCACTTCCTCCTGGAGAGAGGTGATCTCCTGTTTGTCCCTTCATAAAATCACAAATGTGAGACGTGTTAAAATCTTAAAACAACTGTTAAAGTAGCACATGCTAGAAAGTATGAGAAAATTCATATACAAGACATCAATCCAGCAGAAGTAGAAAAGTTCCTGAAATCAATTTTCTTCTAGCTTTGTGAGAGAAACAAGATCCATTGCTGCAATAAAACCCAATCTTTACTCAGTTTTTGTACCAAATTTGCAATGTGCACGTTATGGAAGAGCTCTTTATCCAGAATAAAGCCCAGATATTTATAATAAGTAAGCTCAATTTGCTCACCAAGGGCAGTGGTAATCAATCAAAATATCTTATAGCCTTTGGAAATGTGAGAAAACCACTGTTTTTGTTTTGTTCACATTCACAGACAATTTCAAAGTGTGTAAACGAGACTGAATTCTGATAAAGCCAGACTGTAAAAACTCTACATCATGTGAGAGAGAAGAAGAGCAACAATCGATTAACAAGTCATCTACATAAGAATGATAAAAAGCATTTGGCTAATTATTCTTTTTAAAGTTATTTATATGAATAATAAAATGAATAATAAAATAAAAGCGGTCCAAGAAGCGACCCTGCGGAACTCCTTTTGTAATTTCAAGGAGAGAGAAAGAAGAACTCAAATGGTTCTGTTTGACAAACAGTCAGGAATCAGATTCACAACCATCATGGCAGATGTGAACTAAAGAAGACAAAATGCTCGAATTAAATCAAGATGTGCTTCAACATGAAGGTGTGTGTTAAATCTGTCCTGTCTATCATTTAGGGATCTAACAGGAAAATGCTAAATACTATTACTAATACTACAAATCAACGTTTATCACCAGCGTTTCCATAACAAATGTGCGCAAACTTTGTCGATATTCCGCTAATGTCAATGTTTCCATTAAATAAGAAACACAAAATCACGTGAATACGTTTGTTCACCTGACAAGTCATTAAAAAACGCAATGATCGTAGTTTGCACCAGTGGCAACATCTGGTTGTTTAACTTGTGACTCATGTGATGCAAAAAAGAAAAAAAAAATGTTTCCATTGCAGTTTTGTGAAATAAAACAATTTTGATATGGCCAACAAATCCCACATCATTCTAGTGCATTCAATCAAAAAATGTTTCTTTCCGAAATTAGTGCGTTTGCATATGTGAATTTATTTTCAAAACGTCAAGTTGGCTCATCTCTGTAGTGTGTGTCTGCTCGAGCTTTAACGATTAAAACTTGGGTATCTTTACCGTTCATGCTGCTCCTGAAGCGCAGTGACCTCTTCCAGTTTTTCTCTCTGCCGGCCGATCTCAGCCTTCTGCCGGTTTATGATCTCCCTGTATTTGGTCAGCTCATCCTCCCACCGCGGCCGCTCGTCCTCCAGACACTTTAACTAAGGAGCCAGACATCCTTGTTAGACAGAGGACTCGCGCTCGCTGCTGCTACACAAACATCACTCCGGATGACAAACCTTAGTGCGGAGTGTTTCCAGCTCATCTATGCTTTCTTTGTAACTCTTCTTCAGGTCCTCCAGCTCTTTAGCCTTTGCTCGATGCATCTACAACAGGAATGAGGTTCTATTTTATATTTGTATGCATTGAATAGAAAACAAGGCTGTCAATACTTAATGTAGCGTCATTACACAACAAATAAATTTTCTTGTAAGCCATGTATTGCGTTTGTTTGTTTATGAATTCATTAGGGATGTGAAACAAATGACGTTTTTTTCCCCCATGTTTTGTCTCATGTTTTTAACAAACTCATTATTGGTGTTGCCGCTAGACAACTTTTCCAAGAAGTCATTAAAGGCCTCCGGTATCCACGACGACGCAGCAGTAATGGGAGTTCTGGTAAATTCTATTTCGTCCATTCATCTTTTTGCATCCAATTTAAATGTAATCTCCCAACCAGTAATGGAAACAGTTTTGTTTGCATAATTTATGATTTAGGTTGCTTCATCATGAGTGTATGAGATACATAACAATAAATATAGGTTTAGAGGGATTAGTGGTTCGAAAATAAAATTGAAGAGCGTCAGGTCAGCAATTTTATGTAACGCCGTGACAACAGACGGCAGCTTTTGTTGAAAACTTTGTTATCAAAAAATTGGACTCTTCTTTCTGCTGCTGCAAACATCATAAATTCAAACGTCGGGACTTTTTCTCTTTTTTTTTTTGGAGGCATTTTCACTGAGCTGTCAACAACCTGTAAAAATGAAGCACACCCTCCAATTAATCTAACTAGGTGATGTCTTCTGGGTTTGTTGTTGAAATGCGAGGCTTAATACTGATTATTTCTAGGCCATTTATTTTTAAAGGCTGATTCCCGTTAGAGTGTGGCACTGAGAAAAACAGGCCACAGTGTTTGGACCGAGTCCATCCATTCGGTTGTGTGCATGCAGAGCATCAGAGGCAAAATTACTGCGACTGCTACGTTAAGGCAAGCTGAGAAAAAAACATGGAGAAACAAGCTTTAAATCAGGATCATCAATAATAGGCTTAAAAATAAAGGGAACCTGTGCTGTGATTTGTCTTTTAACGGACAATCACATGGGAAAACAATGTGGTATTTTTTTTCCTTACTTAATCTACAAAAAGATTCAGATTTAGACTGCGTGCATAATAACAAAGTTGAAGAAAAATGCTATTCCAAATGTTTAGCAATAAACATTTAAAATTTTCCTTGCATTTATAGTTAACCTCCTTTATTCTGATAACCCAACAGACTGATCTGGATCCAATCTGATTGAGCCATTTTGTTAAAAAACAAAACTCCCCACCTATTTCTGTAATATATAAAAGCTCAAGTGGTAGCAACACTTTTGCAAGGACAACAGAATCCGAGGATCCATCTTCTATTAATTTCCATTTATCTTCATATTAAATAGATCAGAACCCAGAATACACTTATTTTATCCACAGTATTTTTTTCTCATTTGTTATTCCTTTATAAGCATCACAGTGATCACACTGCCAGCTGAAATGTTACAATCAGTTATTTTAGTCTGGAAATAAAAGGAAGAAAAAGAGCATTGAGAATGAAGATGAATATGTGAAAAAAAAAAAAGTGCTTTAAGGTTAGATATTGTGCGTCACCTCTAACTGGTCTGTTTGCTCCTGCTTGTGTTTCTCCAACTCTCCTTTAGTTTCCTTCAGTTTAGCGTCCAACTCGTTGGATCTGAGCTCTTCTGATTCCTAAAGAGGACATAAATTATAGTTTTAAATACAGGAGTATAAAACATGAGGAACAACAGTAAATGACATTAATATGTTCTTGTGTTAAATTATAAAATCTTTGTCTGGTGTGTTGTGATGTAACAGTCAGAATTAGTTGTTCTGATTCATTTTTCTAGGAGAGTCTAAAACTATCGTGGCTCTTTACTGCCACCATCTGGCACATTCAACCGCATTCAGTCTGGTCAGGTGTGCACCTTTACCAATAAAATCAATACAAAAATAGCCTATTAATTTCTGCTGTGATCATGATCAAACTTTCACACTACAAACCTGGTACGTTCGGATCATGTCCTGGCAATTCTTTCGGATCTGTTCTGTCTCCTCTTTGGCCTGAGCCAACTTGGATGTCGTTTCTCTCAGCTTGTCTTTTGTTTCCTGGACACAAACAAACATGAAGGTGCTTTTGTAGAGGAAAAACTAAAAAAAAGCCTCCCATCTCTCAGATGGTTCAGGTTAAAACCTCAACGCTCATTACCAACTTGTTTTGATCTTTTCTAGCATTTTTGCAGAGGGAGAAACAACAGCCAGATCTATGTGGCCTTCAGCAGCTCCTGAGCTTTTGCACCCTCTTTTGTTTACTGTTGTTTATCTGCTTAGAGGGAGTGGGAAAAAAAATGAAACTATTTTTTTGTTAGAGCCGTTTTTCAAAAACAGCTACAACATCAATTTCCTTCCAGGGTCATTACAGTGCAATTTCTATTTCATTTCATCCCCAAATCACACATTTAATCATGTTATTTTACAGCCTGTTGAAAGAGAAGGTGATCATTTTTATGCTGACGTAGATCGACAACTGGCCAGGTGTTTTTTTAATGTTTTATATTATACAGGGTGGTATGTGTGATGCATGAAAACTGAAAACACAGAAAAGAACATAAACATTTAGATGATATGATGACAATTTAACTTAAAATGCTAAATGGAATCCTAATACCAACATCTGACCACAAGAATCATAATGAATAAAATACAGACAACTTCACATGTATCTGAACACTTAAATGGTGTATTAGGGCTACTGTGGATAGAAAATAGTTAACAAAAAAAAAAAAGGAAAAGTAAATATGGTTTTATTTTACCCATTTAATTAAACATTTTAAAACTATAGATAGATGTAAATTTCAGAAAAATCTATAATCAAAGGATCCTACTGTATTACAATTAAGAATAACAAAAAACCCTGTGGTGCCAAGTTTTATTTGTTTGTTTTTTTTGCATAGATTGAACCCAGGCTTGTATTGGCAACAGAGAGTGAGCCAGTTGTAAAAAGAAAACAAACAAAAAAGAAAACTTTATAACATTACCTTATGAGCATCTGCTTCACTCTTTAATTTGTTCTGGGCCCATTTGACTTTGATTAGATGAGAGTTAATCTCCTCTTTCAACTTTTCCCCTTCTCGTGCCAGCCGGCCAACCTCACCCTCCTGTGAACAAAGGAGCAAACAAATGGGACCTAATTAATGTACTGAATGACAAAAAAATGCTGATTAAGGTAAAATGGCTGTTTGAGATGGAATATTCTGTAAAACCAAGATTTGTTTCTACTTAAGATATAAACAAGTCAGTAAAAAGACTTTTGTCATTTATTTTTCATCGTGAAATTGAAAACATGATTCTGAAACTTTATCCTTTTCAAGGTTTAGGGGTAAATAATGCAGATGAAGTTTACATATTTCAAATAGAAAGTATTTGAAATGTAATTGACCTTGGCGTCATACAGCTGCTGCAGCCGCCCCTTCTCCTGAGCCAGCTGGTTCCCGCGAAGCGCTTGGCGGTCCACCTCCTTCAGCGCTTCCCTCAGCCTCTTCTCTAAACTCTCTTTGTCCCGCCTCAAGTCCAGAGCCTCCTTCTCCCCCCGCACGTATTTCATCACCATGGCCTCCTTCTCCTGCCGGGCCTCATCACACTTTTTGTTCACCTACATAGTATAAATGTTGTGTTACATCCTAATCAATAACAGGGATGAACATCGACTTGACAGCACTGCAGCATCGACAGCTTCCACAAGACAGGTAAAGAAAAAAAACAAGTCACTGTTACTACAAGTAGCTGTTCACAGTGTGCTACATTCGAGCATATCGACAAAGTTGAGTGAAAGGTAAAAGTGTGGTAGGAAGATGTGCACAAACAGGGATAAATGGTGCTTTGAGAGAATTGGTCATGTAAAGCCCATTCATGACCAATTCAGGAATTTAAGGGAAATTCACAACTAAGAATGCAGGTTATCAATGAATGAGTTCATCTAAAGTTGACCGATCTTATCAATGTTAATTGATAAGCGCATTTTCTTAAAAACTTGAGTTTTTAGTTTGACATAGCAGATGTCAGAGGTGATGCATAACATGCATTTTGCTTTAAATGTTCGTGCTTTGAAAGAATAACATAGAAACACAAAATATAAAATAGCAGTTATTAAGAAATACAATATTTTGATGCATGTCTCTTACAAGATAGGAAAATAACATCTTAGACCACATTGTAGTAAAAGCAGTAATCATCATTATTCTACTTTAGTTTTGGGAATATAAAAATTCAGTTATTGTCTCGAAGCTTCAACAAATTAACATAAACAAATGATCCCAACCTCGGGGCGGCAACAGTCCACTATGACTGGATCAGTGCTGAATGATACAAGCAAAGGCCCTGAAAGGGATTTGGAGCATAATGTAACGCGTACTGTTCAGTGGACGGTGAAATTAAAAATTGTGAAGTGTGACAGAACTGTCAAGAGAACAGCAGCCAGCACGGCTTTAACCAGGTGAGCAGAATCAGGATGAAAAATGTTCCGCCAGCAAAATTTGTTTAGGAAGCGATTTAACCTGCAGCAAGAGGAGTTTGGCGAGCCATGACCTTGAATGTTCAGCTGACAGCTTTGTGCAAACATCCATAAACGACGTGGCAGCAGAAATATTATTTTTGGGCCAACTTTGGCTAAAAATGGGTAATCTTTATCTAACTTCATAGCCATGCAGAAAGCAGAGTCATGCCAGAAATGCAAAATAAGGTTTGGATATAGCTTGACATTAGTTTCATATCCAGTCAAACCTGTTCTATCCTGTGAGTGGTCTCCCTATGCAGCTGCTGCAGAGCAGCTTTGGCCGATTGCTCCTGGTGGATCAATTTCTCCCGAGACTCCTTCAGTTCTTTCAGAAGCTCCTCCACCCGCCCCTCCAGCTGCAAAAACAGGGAGAACACGGCTTAAGCAACCCAAACCTGAGCTAACCGGCTCGGCAGGATTACAGCTGAATGAAAGGGTTGAAGGAAAATCAGGCTCACAGAGGAGTGAAACCAACACTTTCTGTTACAGAAGGAATTTCCCTGAGAAGATTTGCATTAAATTACACAGCATAGGAAAACTTTACAGAACATTATGCAAGGCTACGTTCACGCTGCAGCCCGAAGTGACCCAATTAAAATTTTTTGACATCAGATTTCTACTGCGTGGTCGTTCAAACTTCCAAATATATGCGACTTGCATGTGAGCTAAAGTGTGAACTACAGAAGACCTAAAACTGCCCTGCATGAGGGGTAAAGGGCACAATAACGTCAGAGCGCGCTCTCAGTGTTTACAGACAAACAGTGGACTATGCTAACGGTGGAGCATAGTTTGTGATTTTGAAGTTGTGATCGGAGCCAGCATTAACAACTTAATCCTCATTATAGTCCAGCATGGTTGTTGTTTTTCTATCAGCTTTTTATCAGGGCGTAGAATAGTGACGTTTGTCGAGTATCATTGACGTTCAGGACCAGGCCGTTAGGATTCAGGTCTCATTTGTAAAGATTGCATATGCATCGAATATCCAAGAGGCCTGGGCAGCATTTGAAAAAATCTGACTTGTGTTGTTCAGACTGACATAGAAAGATCAGATACAGGTTGCAATAAGGGGAAAAAATAAAAATAAAAAATCAGAATTGGATCACTTCGGGTTGCAGTGTGAATCTTCATTATTGAAAAGAAAATAAATAAAAAATCCTCCAATGTATACATCAGATTAGAAAGAACAATAAAAGGTGATTTAATCAGACACTGTGCAAACAAAAAATAAAGAAAAGTATATACCTTTTGTATACCTTCATGTTTACACATAAAAATAAAAATCCATCGGATATTGTTCCAGTTACGAGAACAGGTGTTTTAAAATTTCACATTAGGTCCTAAGAAGAGTACACCACTTGAGTTTTTGCTAATCTAACCAAATTGATTTGAAAAAAAAAAAAATAAAAATAAATCTAACGTACACAAATGAAGTCATCTGATAAGATCCCAATATCATTTTCTCCTCCCTTCCAGACTGCTTTGTTTGACGTCCTTAATTAGCAGCTGAACAGGACTCTGGAATAAATTAAATTGGATTGGAAAGTCGCAGTGGCGGGTGCAGCTTAACAAGATTTAGCCGTTGGGTTGCACAACCCAACAGGCTAAACTACTCGGTTTAAATAATAACAGTGAGTAATACTGTCTGCAATTAATATTTGGTCAAGAAATTCATTTTTTTAACAAAAGAGAAGTTAGCAGTTACATATTTTATAAGTCACAATGCAAAATATATATATATAAAAATTGGAAATATAAACTAAAGTTTTTAGAGCTGAGGTGACAGCTACAACAATCAATACAACAAATATTGCAAATATGAATCTGCTGAGTTATATATTTAAGAAAGTGATATGTAGGACATGCATGAAGTAAGGAAAGACTGCAATCACCTTTATCACAGATAAACTCAGAAAAAAAAAAACATATAGTCTACAAACTACTGTTAAGATCTGTTAAGTCTTGATTAAAAGCTCAGATGTTCTATTTTGAAGGACCTTTAAAAAAGAAGGTTTGCAGAAGGATTAAAGGTAACAGAAGGAAAAATTCAATTTTCACATAAAATTCCATAGGAAGCCGAAGTTAAAGAGACAACAACTTCTTCAGGAGAAAAGATTTTCAAAGTGACCAATAAACAGTCCAGATTAAAATCCAAAACAAAATCTGGAAAGTTGTGGAAAATATGGCAGACTTTGAGAACTCTTTCCTTGAACAAAGTTTCAGCTTACTGGTGTGCACACCTCTGGAAACAAACAGCTGTGATATTTATTTAAGATAACCTTTGCTTCTAAAAGGTTTGTTTGACTTTCCGTTTAATTATATAGATTAAATGTCACTTTAAAGATGGAAAAGGTCTCGTAGGGATTCATCATGGTCTCATTTTCTTAGGCCTGACACAAGTGAGAGATTTAAGTTTAAAAGTTACAGTGTTAGAAATGTTGCAATGCCAGATGAGAAAGATAGGAAGCTAGAAACAGTGATTTTAGCTGCAGCTTCTCAAAAACATCACTGTCACATGATGATGAGGATTTCTTCTTCACAAACACATGACATCTACCTTCTACAGGAAAGACAACTACTGCAAAATCTCTCTTCAACAAATCCAAAAAGAGAAAATCTTACCTTTTTAATGGAGCTCATGTGTTGCTTCTCTGTTTCTGCTCTTTTCTTCAACTCTTCCTTCATGTTGTCTTTTTCTGAGCATATACCCAGAATCAGTTCCTGGTGTCTCTTGTTCTCCTCAAGCAACCTAAGAAAAAAGGTTCAAATAGATGTTAAACCCTTGAAGTCCTTTAAGAATTTAGGTGCATTACATCTTGGCGGGGTAAACAGGGTATCTACAAATGTCAGGAAGCCAAATTTAAGACTTTTTTTATGCCACCTTGGATAAAATTTAAGACTGAAAAGTCAGATGATTTTGCTGTATTACAATCAAACATAGCATAAGCTGAATTTTCTAAGGTCTGTTTGCGGCTCTTGGCAGCAGCTTTATGCTTCTCACACTGCATATGACTCTTTACAGATTTAACTGTTGTGCCAAACTTAAGAACACAGAATGCAGTAGCCTGTTTGGAAACAGACATAAACCAGTTGCAAAGACGAACGTTGTCCAACCAACTAGCAATAAATTGCATTTAACCACAATCAAGACAAAAAACAAACTACGTAGCAAGAATATATTAATAGCTGTTTACCAGTAGGTTCAACCAACGTGAGTCACAAAATGCAATGAAGATGTCTGTCAGCAACTCCAACTTTTGCCAAATAGACAAGTCCCACAGGAAAAAAGAATTTATCATATATAGAGTAAATAGACCTGTGATCAAAGTATTTAAGGCCAACTCACATTTTCGTCCATAAATTTAAGACTTTTAAAGGATGTGTGTATGAAATTTACCTCTGAATAGCCTTCTCCTGTTGAGTGTACTTGTACTGCACACACTTCTCAAAGACGTCCATGCAGCCCTCCTGATCCCCTGGGAGTCCGTTGACAGGGGAGCTCCCTTTCCCTTTCCCTTTGCTTTCGCTTTCAGACAACCCACAAGCTAAAAGCTCCGTCTCCAGCTCATCCAGCAGCGACTCTTGCGACAACGAGCGCTGGATCTGGGAAATAAGCTTTCGGCTGCAGTCGGTGTCAAAAGGGCTCGACGAGGATTGTAAGAGGATGGAGACGTTGGCGGTGGTCTGCGGGCTTGAAGCCGGCGAGAAGCTGAGTGTGTCGGAGCTCGGAGTGGACGGTCCATTAGAGATCCCAGAGGTGGAAGAGTCTGTAGAGGAGTTTTTGGAAGTGCTTTGGGCAGAAGAGGGTGAAGGACTGCTGTCAACAACAGGTGACTGCAACAGTGGCTCATTGTCATGCTGAGCTGTTGCATCAAAAGTCAATAAGGTCTCTGTTGTCCCTTTGATAACGGGAGGACTTTCTGCCACATCCTGACTGGCAGCAGCTTCATTTGAAAGACTAAGTGGAAGTCTATCAGTTTCACTGGAAACTTTCCCAGCATCACCTTCAACATCAGCAGCTGTCTCTCTCACATCATGATGGTGCTGACTGCTTATCTGAGCTCCTTGTTCAGTCTTGATTAATCCACTTTCCAGCTGGTTCTCACCTTTCACCTGATTGCAAGTCTTCACGGCATGATCACTGTTTTCAAAGATTAATTCCTCCTCTTCGACATTTGCCGTACTACGATGACGCTCATCTCCAGAGCGTATTTCTTCTGTTGCTAATTTATCATGCGATCCTTCCATTTTCTGCACAGCTGTAGACGGAGCCAGATGTTTCATGCTCCGCTTACAGTTCAAATCTGGCAACGAGGAAAACAAAAACAGAAAAGTAAAAAAAAATTAAACATTTTTTTCAGTATTTCATTTATCAGCAGGTAACTAAAAGTTCCTGGAAGTCATCCGTGTGGCATCTTTGTGCCATTTGCATTCTGATCTGCATTTCATGTGCTTAGATCATCGATTAGTAAAGGAAATACTTAAGAATGTTCACAGACAGACTCAAGAGGCGTGTTGTTGGCCACGTCAATGACAAGATTATTTTTTCTGTAAGGAGTGTGACTGCAAACGTCACACAACTGATAGTCATTCAAGATTAACATATCTACAGAGCTTCATTCAAAACCAAATAAAAAAATCTTCAGAGATGCAAGTGTAAGCAAATATCATTAGCATTTACCATAATTTTTCTACTTTTTTGAAGTATTAATAATGGTCTCAAAGCATAAAAATGATAGTGTACAAAACCTGCTAATCCTGTCGCAGTATATATAAGACTGTAATGGAACAAAATATGTCACAATGAACTGTTTACAGTTTTGAACACCTTATATATGGAAGTAAATATGTGCCATCAGGATTTGAATAAAAAATGCCTCTGAAATTTGAATGTAAAAAAATTCAGTGTCATTATTTGTACGTGAAAAAAAATTCAGTGATAAAAAATTCGCTGTTAAAAATTCAACGTCTAAAAATTCGCTTTTAAAAATTCAACGTCTAAAAATTCGCTGTAAAAAATTCAGTGTCTAAAAATTCGCTGTTAAAAAATGGCAAGGTTACTTCAGGTCACAGACATGCGCAGTGGACGTCAGATTTCAACACCCAGCCAATCACAAGACGCCACGTCATGCAGAGGAATCATAAGAATCAGAAAGTTAGGTTGTCTTAGGTAATTTATTTTGTAATACTTCAAGCAGAGATGAACTCATGTAAGTACATTCAATAAAATTTTGCATAAAAACAATTTCAGTTTCATAATTCAAACTGCCTCTACAAACAGTATGAACTCTGACAAGTGAAGTATCTACTCTGAACATTGTTACTCTAATTCTTCCAGTTTTATCAAAATCAGATATATGATTTTGACAAAACTAGAGGAATTAGAGTACAAATAATATATATGACTATATGAGTATGCAGAGCCATGTCTTTTTCTGCAGGGCTATCTCAAGTCCATCTTCAACAGCAAGGGGTTCTCTGTTGCAGGTTTTTGGAGGAGATGGTTTGCACAGTGAGGAATGGCCTTTGAAGCATCGCATATGAATTCCAGTCTAAGAGAAACACAGGAAAAAGTTTAAATTTCATATGGTAATTGAAGATTTAGTGCATCAAAAACAAATACCAAAGTAAGGTCAGGGTAAAAAATGTATATACAATTAATTATTTAAAAATGTGTTTAATACAAAGTAAGCGTTAAAACATGCCAAATTCCTGTGGAAGACAATTTCTGTGTAGCTGAAGTCAATGCTTGTGACTATCATTATTTATGTCCTAAATGGACATACATAAGCCTGGAGTGTCAAAGTCCAGTCCTGGAGGCCACAGCCCTGCAACTTTTAGATGAGCCTCTGCTGCACCACACCTGAATAAAATAATTAGATCATTAGCAAGGCTCTGGAGATCTGATCTACACAAGGAGGAGGTAATTAAACCATTTCATTCCAGCGTTTTGTAGTGTGGCACATCTAAAAACTGCAATACAGCAGCCCTCCAGGACTGGACTTTGACACATGTGACATAAGCACCAGCTTTCAACCACACTCACCATCACTGCCTGTAGAATAGAATGTAAATGGCCCAGGTATTGTTTCAGTCACTTCTTAGTTTTCACCAAAGACAACATACAAACAACCCAGAAAGTCACCACCCATCAGTTCTCTTTAAAGATCCAAGTTTATTTCTTTTTTAAATAAAACGGGGGAAACTGGGTGTGGGGCAGCGGGGAGGGGCTGGATGCTAGGAGGGGCTGGATGCTAGGAGGTAGCGAGAAGTTATATGCCAGCGCTACATGCTGTAAGATTAACAACGAACCAAACCAAACCCGTGTTTTAAATCGAGCTTTAAGATAATGTATCAAACTTCAGGCGCAAAATGAAATATACTACAGAAATATGAAAGCATTAAACTCACCGTTGGGTTAGCGTTCGCCTCCATAGTCGCCAGCCTCGGTGATGCTGGTATTTCCTCTGCATGACGTGGCGTCTTGTGATTGGCTGGGTGTTGAAATCTGACGTCCACTGCGCATGTCTGTGACCTGAAGTAACCTTGCCATTTTTTAACAGCGAATTTTTAGACAGCGAATTTTTAGACAGCGAATTTTTAACAGCGAATTTTTAGACGCTGAATTTTTAACAGCAAATTTTTAGACGTTGAATTTTTAACAGCGAAAATTTAGACGTTGAATTTTTAACAGCGAATTTTTTATCACAGAATTTTTTTTCACGTACAAATAATGACACTGAATTTTTTTACATTCAAATTTCAGAGGCATTTTTTATTCAAATCCTGATGGCACATATTTACTTCCATACTTATATTTTTCTATTTATGTTGCACCTAGTTTTCCATTAGCTCCCGTAGTACTTCAGGTTCTCAGTTTTACACTGACCATCTATCTGGATACTTTTCTTTTTTATGTAGAATGATCTTAAGGTTTACTGTTTGTTAGGCTATTTGGTTTGACACTAAATAAGGTGTTTTGGTTGTTTTTATTAAATTTTTTATGACATGGACTAAATTTGTCTTGAATAAAATTTTCAGAAGAGCATAAAATTGTTATAAATATATCATCTTTACCTCTTCCAGTACTCTACAGATGAAGTGCAAGGAGTAAAATAAACATTTTTAATCTACTCTCAACCCAAGTAAGGGCATTCAGATATATGTAAACATTTCCAAGTCCAATACCATTCCTTATTTTTTATAAACCTTTTCAAAAACATAAAGAAAAGAAAATTGAATGCTATGGCCAAACACAAAAAAACAATAATGGAAATAGAAAACAGGTGACATGCAAAGAAGTCCATGCTAAACTTGTAAAAAAAAGTAAATAATTAAATGGTTTTACCTCTAACTGTTCATCCAACACTGAAAGGGGCTGTGTCAGCATCTACTGTGTTACTAATCAATGGGATGATTCAGAGTGAGTAGGACACTTATTAACCTTAATTCAACTTCACATTTTATTCAGCAACACGACCATTTTACTGCTATACTTGTTTTTAAAGGAATCCACACCTTCCCAGCAGCATTAACCCCACCCATTTGAAGTCCATCTTCTTGTATCGATTTATATGTTCTTTCATAAAAATACAGGTTCTAAACAACAACAAACCAAGCTTTAAGCTCTCCCCTTAGATGTAATATTGTGACATTCACAATGTTTTCTCTGCTTCCATTAAGGGAAAGGTTTAGCTAGCATACGTACAAGGATGCTCCTCTGACAGGTGTCATGACAAACATCGGAGTTATTAACATCGTGAATGTATTATTTCATTCTAAAATTAAGCATTTCAGAGTACAGTAAATCGGTGTGCAACAATAAGCAGCAAATCGATCAGTTTTTTTAAATAGTGCTTGACGTTTTATTTACATTCCGGTGCATTTGACGTTAGCAGTACATGTTAGCATGCTAGCTTTGTGAGCTAAGACATGGCATCAGGGCTTACTGTCGGGCTACAAAATGAGTTAAAACAGAAAATGCTACAATAAAACACTATAAAACAATAATGTATGATTATTATCAAGCTCTAGGTTGGCATATTCTAATGTTAAAAGGCCTTCGCTGTTTCACCCAGTTAGCTAAGCTAACCCAGATAAGACATACGTTAACTGAGGCTAACGGCTAGCGTGTAACGCCGACACAGAATGAAGCCAAATAAAGATAGTTATACCCACCAGGTGCCAACGAGTCATCGTGTATGTCCGTTCAATGACGGCCTCAGCTCTCTATTTATCCAGCTGATCGCCCAACTACTCAAATGCTATGACACATCAACAAATATGGCCACAGCAGGAGAAGGAGGAGGAAAGAAACCAATGAATGCCAAGTGACAAATGACGTCAGTCTGACGTTAACGCAAACAACAGGTACACCTGCAGGTCTGCCCGGTATTTTCGAGGAAATCCACACCAGGTAAATGTAATTGAGCCACGTTACATTACAGCTATGGCCAAAGGTTTGTAGGTTTGCAGAAAGTTGCTTTGTTTTTTGGGGGGTACCTGGTTTTGATTTAGGTTGCATTTAGGTTAAATGCAACTAACCTAATCAAAAAGCCTCCCTTGCATTGAAGCAGATTAACCTTTAATAATCATTTGAGACTCTCATTCTTACTGCAGGGGGATGATGTTAATCCCCTGAAGTTGATATTATTATATTATTCAGATTACATTTGAAGTGCAGAGTGGTTGTTTTACAAAGGAGAGGTGCATAAACCTCATTCATCTCTTGTCAGCCATGGTTACGGAAACATGAGCTGTCATTGTTGATTTGCATGAAAAAGGCTTCAAAGACAAAGACCATTCTGAATGTCAGGTTTCACCAAAATCAAGAACTTCAATGAAAGAGATTGAGTTTCTTTGAAAAAAACCCCTCCAAAAACTTCAGGGTGCCTATGGAAAAGAAAATAAATAGGATTATCTTCTGAAGAGGACTAAATTATTGGATGACACCACCAGGACTGAAATGCAAAAGGATGGAATAACTGTGTTTTTCTTTTCTGAAGAACTATGTTCAAACTGTTGAAGACATTTGGACAAAAATACTTTCTGTAGAAGAAAAAGTGAATAAAATTCTGCAAGCTTGGTCTTATATAACCAAAGACAATTGTTCAAAAGCATGAAAAAAAAATTTACAGTCAAAATCAACAAGGAAGATTTCAATACATTAATATTTATATTTTTAAAAAATATATAAAATTAAAATGAGAAACAGCAGAGTAGGAAAATGAAACATTAGACAAAGTACTTTATAACCCAGTAAGCAGGAAATGAACTAATAAAATCTGTTAATAATTCAAAGGGATTGCAGTTGCTTTTATTTGCACTTTAGAACATAAACTAAGAACATTAAACCCTAAAATATAATGTTGATTTCAGGATTTATGTATTTATTTTCCCTTTCGGATTAATAAAGTGTTCATTAATTTGATTGAAATTGCTGCCCTCTTTGGCACAGTCGATTGTGAGCAGATGTCATTTTAAGCTCCAGTGCAGTTAAAATCAACAGAAAATATAACATGTGAACCAGTTTGTGAGGTGACTGAATTATAATGCTGAAAAATGTTAGAACTGCTCCAGATCCTTTGGCCTTTCTGCTACTAAAATGCAGAATTTAATTTTTTGGTTGTAATTTTTACATCTAGAATGGAAGTGGACAGGGTTTAATTGTCAGGAGAAAACTACCCTGATTCCTGAAAGAGATTACATCAGTTAAATAACAAAACCTTGGTAAGCCAAATTCTTATCAATATTCACCTTATTTTTAAATTCTGACTGCTTGTGTTTTTGAAAATAAAATGAAAGAGCATATAATACAGTATAATGATGACCCTAACAAAAAAAAATATGTAAATAAATAAATATATAAACCAAGAAACTGTACATTTTGGGAATACAAAAAAAATCAATAACTTATATTAAGTTTTTAGTTTTACAGTTTCAGCTGTATGTGTTCTGATTCACATTTTTATGTTGTTCACAGTTTTCTTTTGTTTTTGTTTTTTTTGTCTTTGTCTACAATAAAGTGTATTTTTTCAACTTTTTTAATGTTTTTAATGTGTTTATCACTGTGTCTCTTTTGGCCTGTTATTTCCCCCCATTGCGGACCGTTTCATTGTTTTCTATTGTACTCTAAATCAAATTTTAAGTAGTTATATAACACAATATCCCTCAACGTTGATAAATACATACAAAAATACTAATTTATAACAAAACAAAGGGGGGAAAAAATAAGCAAAAAACAATCCCTGGGGAAATTTGTTCACGTACGTTCGCGGTAATAGTTTTACTTTTGACCTTTCGCTGACGTCATTACGCACGTACAGCCCTTTTTTCTTCTCAAGCAACGCGTGAACAGGTTGGTCTTTAAATATTAAACTTCTTTAATCGTGCAAATACTTTATCTTATTGTTGAATGTAGAAACTTATGTAGAAACTTCTGATCCTTATAAATTACCTCTTGTAAGGTAATTTTAGCTTCCAGCCGTGTTTGTTGGTTTTAAAGCTACCTTCAGTTAGCTGGCTAGCTCCACATGAAAAAAAAAAAAAAAAAAAAACCGTGGCAAAATATGCTGCGTACTTTTAAAGAAAGTATGTAAATCTAAATTATTTTGTAGTTAAGGCCGTCGACATGAAAACGAGTCTTCTTTCAACCCCTGTTCGACCCAACCGACCGCTGAGGAAGCCTTCGTCCAGTCCAGGCTTGCCTTCATCGAATCCACCAAGATTCCCCAGCATGTCCGCCGCTGCGCCCGTGCGCCCCGCTGGAAACGGTAAATCCCCCGATAACAGCGCAACCTAGTTAGTGAATTCCAAACCACAACCACGCAATAAATACTGAATTAAAAAGCTTTTGTTCAATTATATTTCTTCCAGGTCCCGCCAGTTTTCCAGCAAGCACAGTCACTGGTTCAACAGTATGCACCGTTCTTTTCATTGCATTGTTCAATACCAGCAAAATGCGGGATGCTTGCTATTTGGGTTCCACATTAAGAACTACTCAAAAGTTAATTTTAGCAATTAGCTTAAAGCACTAAAAACTGTTTACAAGACCACTCATAGCCATTTGATTCATGGTGCCCAAGCCCTGACCCCCTCCTGCTGTTATATTAAAATTTTTATAATTTTACTTTATTTTAATTAATACAATATAGCATATTGTAATAAATACAGTCCAGAACTGTACTTGGAATCGTGCAACAGGGATTGCATCAATGTTGAGGTTATGTAGCTTTTAATGATTAAGAATGATAATTTACTATTAATCCAAGATCTGTTTATATTCAAATAAATTGATTTTATTATCAAGTCCAAACTTAAAATATCCTATAAAATCTCCTGTACATTCCTCAGTTTATTTTTTTGAAGTAAAATAAGGGGGGAAAACATTCTAAAAACTGAAACTAAAAAATAACTTTCAAAAAACTTTTAACTTATTGCCTCATTGATTCAGAAATTTAGTACTGCTCTCAGAGGAGTTTCTAAACTTTTTAAATTAAAGAAAGAAAAAGTTTCCCACTTCTGATAACTGTTGTCTGGTTGATTTGTTTTATTAATTTTTTTTGTGTGAAGAAAACACAAAAAATTGTTTTTTGGAATAAAATGAGGCTTGTATTTGTCCTGGGCACCAAATTAAATTTAATTCAGTGTTTGCCGGTTTCTATCTTTAGCTTAGTTTGTTGATGATCTTTGTGAAATGGGGAATTAGAAATCCAAATCTTGTGCAGTCTGTCTCAGTAGTACAACTAATCTCCCGATCCTAACTGCCATTTTCCTGTCAGTGTTTTATTGAAATTAAACTTTTATTTCAATGCAACTTCTCCCTCTGCGTTTCTAGTTGCCAGGATTGGTTCCTCCAGCCCTTGCTGTGTACTTCTGCAACTTCTGTGGTCAGCAAGGTAACACGAGCCAAAAACGTCGTCCAGATTCTCGTTACCCAATAAACTCGGTATTTACACAGAACTCTAATCAGGTTTTACACTGTGGCTGCTCAGTGCTGTTGATTTTTATTGCTCTGTAATTTCTGTCTTGGCACGTACAGTTGGCTCAAAATTGTTTTTGTGGTATGACTCATTTCATCTGTGGTGTTTAGTGCAGACTTTTGAATATGCATTTCAGTAAAATCGTATTTTCTGGTGTCCAACAGGGAATTTCCGCTGCAAGCGCTGCAAGAAAATGCCTTATTGCTCCGCAGTGTGTCAGACGGAGGACTGGAAGGAACACAGACACATCTGCAAACCTGTTGACCCAGAGCCGGCAAGGTAGGTTTAGTCACCATTTGGGCTGGATGATAAATCGGTTTTTATCAATTAATCGATTATTTATTTTTCAATTGAGGCTTTATTTTTCACCAGTGCACTAATTTGGTTTCCATAATTCACATTCAGAGTGATGTCAGCCCACCAAAAGCCTATCATCTTGTTTGACAAGCATGTTTCATAGCTTATATTTATTTGGACTTTGAATTCCAATTGAGTCTATGACAAAATATAAAAGTAAGACTAAGTTTTATTTATTTTTTTTAATGAGAATAAAAAAATAATGGTCTAATGTTACAAAAAGACAGTCATAGTGAAACAAGAATAATTGTATAATTGAAAAATGTTGAAATAATACAAGAATAAAGTGTTCAGATTACCAGAATAAAGTAATATTAGGAGAATTAACACAAAAATAATTATCCAAGCTTTTTCTAATTAAAATTATTTTTCTCATAATTTTAAGATGTTCCTCTAGTAAAATTTTATGTTTATTCTGCTAATATCAAGACTATGTTCTCATAATTAAATAAACATTCTTGTATCTTAACCCTAATAGTTCATCATACAAATCACAGACATGAAAGCCACTTTTTGAAAATGTTATTCTTCATTTATAATTTCTTTTTATGACAAGAAAGTGAGAAAAATCAATTAAAATCACATGTGGTATGAAAAAAGTCTGAGATTTTTAATTCACAGCCACATCCAACTTCCAGATTAATTTCTAATTTTGTTTTTCTTAATCTGAAGAGAGCAACCCAAGGAAAGCCTGGCTTTACCAGGGACTGGCCACAGGGAAAACCTCGCAGAATTGAAGGTAATTCACTTAAGACTTTGAAATTTGACATTTCAACTATAAAATACAACTCTAAATAATATACTTCTATATTTATTTGATTACTGAAGGCTAGTGAATCACCCAGCTATAAGAAGGTCTTCTTAAAAGATTTACATGCTTCTAAAATCACCAGTGGGATGGACATTCAGGTAAAAATAAAACTGCTTGCACTTTGCTTTTGAGCATGAATTGGCCTACTGCATAGTGCAAGAGTCTCTTTCACTTTTTTCTTTCAGGCCACTGTTGTTGAGTTCTGCAGCCCTGACAGGTTTTTCATCCTTCCTCAAGACCCAGAGGTTCTGGAAGCTCTACAAATAATAAGCACAGAGCTTCAGAAAACCTGCAGCAGCTCCTCAGGAACAGCTTACGTTCCCTGTGATGGAGAAGTCTGCACTGTTCAGTTTTCCGTTGACAAGGTGAGAAGAGTTTCCCCAATGCATTTAGGAAAGATGCATGTCTCAGTATAATATCTTTGGCAAGTTTTTGACCCAATAATCTTGTTTTTGCTCTTCTTAGAATTGGTACAGAGGCTTGGTCCAGACTGTAGCTGCTGACAAGAAAACAGCTAGTATCCTTTACATTGACTTTGGCAATGAAGAGAACGTCCCGATTGAAAGAATCCAACCTCTCCCTGCTAATATTCAACATTTTTGCCCATGTGTGAGTATCTCTTGGTGTTTTTATTTCTTCGTTAGCACTACTGGCAGCTAACTTTCAATTTAAAAACCCCCAACTTGTTTGTATGCTACACTAATTCCCCAGTGAAACTAAAAATGTCAAATTTGCAGTTAATGTCCAGATATTTTTGGAAATTGTGTGCTGGGCTAAGATGTTATTTTCTGGCAGTTTAAAACTGACCAAGCCCTTTTTTGAAAACTAGCTAAAAAGAACCGTGAATTGTGGAAATTGAACATTTAAGAAGTGTGCATACTCTCTCTATGATAGTAGCACTATGCCTTTTATTATTCACCACAGGCAATGGAGTGCAGGATTGCAGGTGTGGTACCGGTGGTTAACAAATGGTCCGACGAATGCTGCATTACCGTCAGACAGATGCTGACTGGTAAGGCTGTCACTGTGAAGTTGTTGGAAGCGACAGAGAAAGAAGGTGTCCACGCTGCGGACATCGTGCTGTCAATGAGTGGGTATCACGGAGGTGGATCTAATTCGAGTTTCGCTTTTCCAGAAGGTAAAATCCTTTAATGAAACTCTCTTCTTGTGTATTTAAGGAATGATGCTGAGCTCATTCCTAATCAAGAATGGATTTGGACAAAAAGAAACCACCGGTGTGCCACCAACTGAGCAAGACATAAGTATGCTAGTTGCATATCTACTTCAGTTTGCATCGTTTTTGCAATTGGCAAGAAGAGTTACAGGATCTGTTTTCCTTAAGTTGCCATGTTGAGCGCATCATTTGAAAATTACAAGCGCCTCTCTGACGGAAAGGATGACAATGAATGGGCTCAACCACCGGAGCCGCTCACACAGGCAGTAGGAGACCAGTTCTTTGTTGTGCTCACACACTTCGTGTCACCCAGTGATCTGGTAGTGCAGAAGGTGGAGAACGCAGGTGAATCGCATTTTGTCTGTGTAATGAAAACCGAACATCTGCAGCCAGTGTCGCTCGATCCAACTAAAATATTGGTTTGCAGAACTTATCCGGGATTTGCAGCTGAAGCTGAGAGATCACTGCGCTCAGATTTCCACCCCGCAGAACTTCAGACCTGCTCCTGGAACGGTTTGTTGCGCCCAGTTCTCAGGTGAGGCTCATCTGACCTTTAGCATCACGGGAACAAGAGATGCCAAGTTTATGTGTATCCCACATTTCAGCAACAAGGCAGCTCAAATGTGCGACAAGGTGCATTTGCTGCCCTGAGCAAAAGAACTCTTCTCTGACATGAGTCACTGATTGTGTACTACATTAAAGATGCATCGTAGTGTTCTGTTTTCACACTAGAAATCTGTAATGAAATGTAAATATGTAAATGTACCTTTGATTTTTCTGATTTTCCCTCCTTTTCCAGAGGACAAGCAGTGGTACAGGGCGAAAGTTCTGGCTTATCCATCAGAGGAACGAGTGTGTGTCACATACCTCGATTTTGGCAACTCTGAGGAGGTCGATTTAAGCCAGTTGCTCCCGATTACCCCTGCACTCCTGACCATCCCAATGCAGGCTATCCTATGTGCTCTAGCAGGTAATGTCAGAGCATTTTAATTTACATTTGATTACATTTTATTCTGATACCAATAATCTTTGCTCTTCTTTAAGGAGTGCATCCTGTTGGGGAGAACTGGTCGAGGGATTGCATTTTGTCGCTGCAGTGTCAGCTGTCAAACAGATTACTTCGACTGAAGATTCATGGAGAGCACGAGGGAAAGACGCTGGTGTCCATGGTAGATGAGGCAAGTGATCCTCAGGTTGATTTCGCGGAGCTGCTGATTACTACGTGCTACGCCACACCTACTTCCAACTTTGCCTCTGCTAACCTGCCGGCTGAGGAGACGACTGCACCTGCAGAGACAAGTGGTGAGCAAAGAAATTACTTTAAACTGTTCTTAGTTCAGGGTTTGAATGGATGCTTGAAATCCCTGAAAATGCTTGAAGGATTTTTAAAGGTTTGGAAAGTGCTTCATATTTAAACTGTTTAGTTTGGATATAAAATGCAATTGAATGTTGATTAAAAGCCTAAAATCAGAAAACATCATTTACTGTTCAAATTAAATATTTTTACAAAACGCAATTTTCAGCTCAAGTTTCTCATTATCTGAAGTTAAATCAGACCAAACTTTTATTGTTTTAGGTTAGATAGAGTTAAAATAATTGTTTCTATTCGCTAAGTGCCAGAAAATGTGAGTTGTTTTTTGTAATTTGCTTTGTATACTGTTTTAGCATTTAATTGAGATCATTTGTCTTAAACACAATTTGTTTATATCGTTTTTAATTACTATTACTCCTAATGGCTCAGTGACTTATTCATCTGTGTAATTGAAATGAAGGTGGTCGTATGCTTTATGTTATTGAAATTGGGGGATTTTTCTTGTTAAATTAGTGTTTTATTCTTGGTCAGATATGAGAGAGACATTTCAAAACATAAAATGTTGTATTTTAAGTTACCTTGTCTCTGCTGTAGAATGCAGAATAACAGCAATAAATGTTGAATAATACTGAATTTAAACACTTATTTTAGTTCATTTGTTTGGTGGTGCTGAAAAAGTTTGAAAAGCTGCATTGAATTTGCTTTAAAAGTGCTTGAATTGTATTGAGCAAACAGGGAAAAAAAAACTTTGTTTTGAGCAATGCTTTGTTTTATTTATACATTACATGCCGCATCACGAGGCTATAAACTGGTGATGTGATGCTGCATGTTATTTAACTATTAATTTTATAATTTGATTGTAATATTTACAGTCCTGTAGAGCAGACAATTCCTGCATCTGAGTGCTAATTCTGTTTGAAATCTCCTCAGTGCCTCCTGCTGTGCCTGAACCTTTGGTTTGGACTTCTGTTGAGCTTCCCTCCGATGGCCAGACGGTGACACTGTTCACCAGCATCGTGGAGAGCCCTGGAAGGTTCTACTGCCGCCTCGCTAATCCAACAGGTGGAGCTTCTTTACAGGGCCGACAACACTGATTGATAAAAAAATAAGTCTAATGCTGACTGAAAAAGCCTCTGTGAACAAGTTGAAGCCGGGTGTCTTCTGGCATTCAAACTATTTGTTTTTCAGAGTTGAAGAAGTTCATGGAGCTGGAGGCTCAGTTAAAGCAGCACTGTGAGGGGGAAGCTTCTCCTTATTTTCCCAAAGTGGGAGAGCCGTGCTGTGTACCATTTCCTGGTGAGAACGTCTTTATATAATCAGAACAGGATTGAAATGGTCACCTTTGTAAAATAACGGCCTGAGTCGTTATTTTCCAAAAGTAATTTTTGCAAAAATAAAAAAAAAACTCTCCCTTTTTATTGCCAAAAGATTATTTAGGCAACAACAACAAAAAGAAACGCTTGATGATGTTCTTTTCCATTCCTGAAATGGAAATATCTAAAATATTTGGTCAAATATTAGTGCTGGAAGCTTGTTGACTACTTGTCAAAGTGTTCCTGGCCATATATATACATATCATATTTCATAATTTAGTATCTGTGTTCAGCAGAGGGACAACTCAGCCGATTCAAATTTGCACCTCAAGTAAATTTTTTATTTTTTATTTATGGAAGTTGTATTAAAAGTTAAACTAAATTGCTAAAATCCAAACATTTCCATTAATGACTATATATAATCTTTTACCCATTGATTTTATTGATTTTTATAAAAAAATAGAAAATTGTGATTCATCATTTGCATCTTTAGTTTGCTTTCCAGTACAAATATTTTTTGTTTCACTGTTTTCTGATGTGAGTTTTTTCATTACGCCCTTCATTTGCCCAAAGGCAGTGGAGCTTGGTGCCGCGCTTTGGTGAACGGACTGTCCGATGACAACGTTGATGTATATTTAGTGGATTACGGTCACAGCATGACGGCTAAAAACAGCCGTCTTCGATCCATCACACCTAAACTCCTGACACTCCCTTTCCAGGCTGTTTGCTGCTGGCTTGCAGGTAAAAACACTCACCGACACACGTCTAAACATATTCAACCTGAAATGAAACTATTAGTGTCTTAACTAATGAGAAGTGGTGCTGTTCTTTTGAGTTATTTACAAATTCTGAAAGTGTAGATTTTACATTTCCCAATGATATCAAATGCATAGAAATAAGTACTGTGTGCAATAGCATCATTTAAGGCTATTTGTAATTTAGAAGCACAATAAAGGAAACAAAAATGTTCTTCTGCACCATTAAATTTAAAATTGTCTACCCATTTCTATCAGTTGTAAATACAACTGACAATTAAATTACCTTTTAATTGAATAAAAATAACAATAGCTGTTATTATAAGCAAAAGTTGTCACTGAGACCTGTTCACGGCTTAGAGCTGTTCAAAGAGTCGAATCGCTCGTGAAGGACATCAATACTCTCAGCAGGTTTGACTTCCTCCAATCATAATTAGTCATGTTGCTTTATTTCCATTGTTTTTTCTCAGCTTTTCTTTTGAGTGACCCGGTTTGAAGCCATTTATCCATTGTTTTTAAACAAACGTTTAGTAAGCTAGCTATATGCGTCACAGCATGTAAACGATTGACTACATGCGGTATCTTGCGGCCCACTAGAGGGCGCCCGTGAACAACCAGTTTGATACAGCGTGACTTAAATGATTGTCGTTCTTATCCAAAAATCTAAATTTTAAAGTGATGTGCATTTTTTTCTTTGAATATATTTCTTATTTTAGCTCGATGGGAGCATGCATGCTATATTTCTGGATTTGTGTGGCTTCAGGTGTGGATCCTGTTGGGTCAGAGTGGAGCAGCGAAGCCCTGCTCTGGTTCCAGAACCTGCTGGACGGGGAGCAGCTCAGCACCCGGGTCCTCTCTGTCACGGAGCAGGGCTATGGCCTGGACGTCATTAGCAGAGGTCAGAACATCGCAGCGGCTCTCATTGCTGAGCAGATGGCCAAAGCGATCGGAGAACCTGTCGCAGTGAAGCATGAACAGGTAGAATCCACGACGACAAAAGAAAATGGTGGGAATGAACAAGTGGACAGCATTGAAGTGGCAGGTGGAATTCAAACAGATGTGGCATCAGAAGGTGAGATAAAACTCTGAACCTTTTTTTTTTTCCCCCCTCCAGATTGTGTTTTTAACATACTGTATTTGGTTCCAGTTGCAGGTTTCCCAGTTGACTGGAAGACGGTGGAGCTGCCTCTGAATGAGAGCTTTCAGCCGTACATCGCAGGAGTCATTAGTCCTTCTCTCTTCTACGTCCTCGGCCCTACACAAAGTGAGAACATCCACTCTGTTGCTAAAAACAGAAACTTTATTAAATGGATTGTTGGGTTTTTTTGTAACTACTTCTTTTCTGTAGTCGACCAGAAAAAGCTTCAGGAGGTGATGATGGAAGTGGCCGCCTACTGCAGCATCTACCAGGGCACTTTATCCACAGGGATGAAGAGCAGACCATCTGTCGGGGCAGCATGTTGCGCTCAGTTTTCTGGTAAAGATAGTGGCGAATCAGTTTCTACTTACTTATTTGTTGTCTATATTTGCGAAAAAGCAATATGGATGGCTTGCAAAACTCAACTGTAGACCAGGAACACATTCTCCTATTTTTCATACCTTTTCTGTTCTTTTTCAAGACTCCACCTGCAGTTGTTGCTTTTGCAAACCTAAGCTGCTAATACCACGTCTCTGAGGAGATATAATTACACACTAGTGTGTATGTAGTGACTGTAGTAGCTGCTTTAAACATAGCATACAGGTAGGAAACTGGTCTAGCGTACATTCCACAGCCAGCTAACAACGGGGTCTGTTTCAAGACGTTTTTGGTCTTCATCTGTTGGGGTTGGGGCAGGAAGATACGAAACAGGGATGGAAAAAAGCAACAACTCTGTATTTCTGTTGTAATTTTAAGATTTGCAAACCTAGAATATGATGGGCTTTTTAATCCCAGGTGATAAAAACTGGTACCGTGCTGTGATCTTGGAAGTTGGTGAAAATGAGCTGAGCGTCATCTACGCCGACTATGGGAACACTGAGAAGGTCCCATCCTCCCAGATCCTGCCCATCCCTGCCCACCTGCTGCAGCTCCCTTTCCAGATAATTCGCTGCACCCTTGCTGGTACGGCTCAAGTTCTCCTGAATATTTCTAACCTTAATCTAAGTAATTTCACTCTAGTAACTGTTTGGGGTCCTGCATTAAAAGGTGGAGAAAACTTTCCAGAAGAGTGGCCAGAAGAAGTGCTGCAGGCGTGTCGAGCTGAGCTGGTGAATGGTGTCCTAGCCAAAGTCCAGTCCTTTAATGGCTCTGCTAATGCTCTGTCTCTCACTCTGCCTGCGGAGAGAGATGGAGTTCAGCTGACCTCTCTGGTTCTGGAGAAGCTGAATGCTTTCAACAAGACCAACCCAGACACCAACCAGAAGCTTGACGACGCTCCAGGTGTTCCTGACGGCCCCCAGTCCAAACTTGTCCCCGAGCCCCAGTTGGAGCTGGAACACAAACCAGCACCAGTTGATACCATTGGGTCTACGAAGCTGGCTGAGCTGACAGAGGATAAATCTCAGCAGATTGTTTCTGGAGCACCAGTCTGCGGTAGGCGAAGTGAGAACATCAGAAATTAATTTTAAGGAGCAGATCATTTACTGCCAGGGAAGTATTTCAAGTGTTCTGTAAATTTTAAACCCCAAAATTCAGTTTCTATGAAAATTAATACATGAAATTAATATAAAAATTTTAATGTGTTGATATTGCATGATGCAAATTAATGTGCAATGCATTAATCTTCATGATTAATGCACGATAAATAGGTCTAAAATAAGGTTTTAGACCTATTTTGGCCTAAAATCCTCTGAAGCGTTGCTTGGTCTTATTCTGCGTTCAACAGTGAAAAAATGAACAGGGAGAATCAGACTGCTGTTCTCACATACTTGTTTTTGTTATTTTGAAAAATTCTTACTTTTGTAATCAAACGGAAACTTTTTGGGGGGGTTTTTCTAACTAAACCAAAATTAATTTAGAGATAAATTAGTGTAAAAAAAAGTCACTTCTTAAATATAAATCATGAATCTATTGCTATATGCACCTGTAAGAGTTGTGAATTTTAATCAGATGATTTTCCCTTTCAGAAAATTCAGTGAAGAAGATTATTGACCAAATGGAGCCGCTGTACCAAAATCATTTGAATGGTTATGGTATGTAAACATGAAAACAAAATCTAAGTTAACACATTGTTTCATTTTCTACAAAAAATATACATTTCTTTCTTACTTTTAGATCATAAAGTCTATGGTTGCTGCTGTCAGAGCCTCAAAAAACAGGTCAGGTTAATGTTTGTGGTAATAAAGTCAAACAAATATTAATTACCAGCTGGAAAATGTAACATTTAGTAATCCTCTGCTTACTATTAACAGATCAATAATCTGGAGGAGGTGATGCAGCTGCAGCTTGCTCTCATCAAGCAGTTGGTTGGACAGATTAAATAAGATTATACATAACTTGTTCATTATTTTTTTTTATTTTAAATGTTATTTTTTTCTCTCTCTTTTTATAATTTATGGTGCACAGTAGTCCTGATTTTTATGTTGTTTTTTTTACCTGAAGTTTTGTTTGGTTCTTGTTTTAAAATCTCAGGATGCGCCAGATAGTTTTATACATGTGTGAAAATCAAAAACCAAAGGCATGTTCAGCCTCAGTTCTCATTAAGTTCCCACTTGTACAAGTTGTGCTGCCGTCTATTTTCACATGCACATATAGGGAGTTCAGCTGATTTGCATTATGTTTGAGTTTCACTGAAAGGTTATGAAATAACATGTTTTCATTCTACAAATGGGTCAATTTTTCCTTTGCTTTTGCAAAGGAGCAATGAATGTACCTTTCTAAAAATAAAGTTCTACTTGCAGATTGCTTCCTTGTTTTTCACATTGTTTGCCTTCTTAGTAGCTGTATTTTACACACTCAAGAAAAAATATTTGATCTGTACTGAATTGCTGATGGAATATTAGGAAAATGTGGCGACAAAGAACATGGAAGAGGTTTGTGAAGAGGACCAGGGCAAAGAACGATTGGTCAAAAATCTTAGGTGTTGTGGTCAGTTTGGTCATCCCATCCATCCACTACCAGCAACATGGAACCTACAACATGTTACTGTTAGAAACTGATCAAAAATTACAAAATAGCCCCAGAATTGTTTAAAAACTGGATTTAAGTTTTTGTTTCAAGCTGTATATCCACTACAGAATAATAATGGCACAAAAATACTCTTTTCATGTCGTTTTTAGTTACTGATTTTAATAAATTAAAATAAAAAACAATTACATTCAAGAAAGGAAAATATACATATTCATTAAATGAAAGGAATGTTAGAATGTAATACGGTTTTGTGAGTCTTATGAGTAAATAGTAAAATGTTAAGTCAACCAAATTATAGAATTTCAATATTTTCAATTGATAAAATATTTTATGGGTGAGTGGTGAATTATAATTTAAAATGTGATTTTGACACTTTTCTAGAATCTAGATTGTGATACATTTTTTTGTTCAACCATAAAACCATGGCGAGAGATATGTAAGCTGGTGTAACAAGATGATTTGCAATACGTCAAAATGAAGTTGCAAGTAGTGCTGATGCTGGGACTACACTTTCATCATTTCAGTCAACACAAGAAACAAGAAAGAATAAGAAAATGTCACTTTGCAGTCTGCAGACTTTACTGGCAAAACATGGAAGATTTGCACAAGCTGGATAGAAATAATGAAAAAGATTTGAACCAGATAAGTGGAAGATTATTGAACCTCTTTTTAATGTCAAATATCCCTGTCTTATGTATGCTGTGATATTGTTGTACCTCTTGTGACGTCAGCACAAAAACTCAGTGGGGGGTTGGCCTATTATGCATTTATAACCTTTGTATTTCTGCTATAGAAAATCATTTCTAATGGAAAGAGTAACATCACCGGACATTAACTTTACAGAAAAAGCAACGCGCTGCTTCGCTTTTACGCACAATTGAAAAACAAAACAAGACAGGGAGTGGGCTCGTGTTTCTTGGGTTACGCCCCTTCCCCGGCTTTACGCTGCGGGATGAGAGGAGACACGCAGGTACACAGGAGGTGCTCATTAGCAGGAGGTGCAGCTGTTGCTCTTTGAAGCGAAAAAACCCAGTAGCAGCAACTGGGAGAGGAGTTCTGGAAGGGAAGGTGGATACGGCGCAGCGCAAGGTGAGGATTCATCAGCCTGAAACCGAGGAGATTCTGGGGTGCGTTTGTTTTGATCGCCTGGTAGTCGCGAATAGATTGTAAAGTGCAGTCATGTGTTTCCTATTCCTTTAAAGTGATTGTTCTCAAACTGTGTTGCAGTTTATTAGTGGAACTGGCTGTTTATGATGCATTCTTTTTTTCTCTGGTGTACAAATTTGGATTTGGCTTTCAAAAACTTCAAAATCAATTGTTTTGCTTGATAATTGGGCTAAATGCTGTTAGAAATGAAAGCTAACAAGATAATTATTTTTTGTACACAACACAAACACTGCAGCAACATGTTCAGTAAAATAGGCTATTTTTTAATATTTAATGAGATTAAAAATATTCTCCAACTTCACCTCTATATTTTCTTTTAAATATCAAACACAAGTTGAGATTTATCATAAAAATGTCAACTACATTCTTCAATTAGTCATGCAGTGACAACGAAAACATTTTTCTCATTTTCAACTACAAACTGAAAAACCTCTAATTAGGCAGACCACACAACAATGCATGCATTTGTTGTGTGGTCTGCCTTGATTATACCAATAAATACAATTAAAAACCAAACAATCATAAACTGGGCTTCTGTGGAGAGAGGAGCTGAGTTGAAATAGAAAGGCAGAATGGCTACTTTAAAAGGATAATTTAAATTGTTAAAGTGTTCACTCACTTTCCAAAAAAAATGGCTTGATGGCTAATAAAGTTGCACTCAAACCAACCATTTCCCCAATTGTTGAGAAGCAACAATTATGAACAATTGGGGATTTTCTGCATGTTGGAGATGTGTCTTTGTTCCAACACAGGTGAATTAGTAGCTGAATTACCTCCTTGTTATGTTGGAAAATTCTGCAGAGGCCATATTATGAAATATTATGAGACAGGAGTGGAGTTGGACATCAGCACAGAACTTGCATAAGAATTGCATAGAAATGTAATTCCATTTTACAAAAAAAAAAAATTCTGCAAAAGTTAAACTTCAAAACTTTACCTTCAAAGGTTTCCCTGCAAATATAATGACCTTGTTGTGACACAAGCTAAACATAGTTAGCAACAGATCGAATCCAGCGGCTTCTCGCCAATCAAATTATGCCCCTTTCATCATGTGCACTGCTGCCGAATTCAAAACAACAACAATAAAAACTCGTAAAAACGTTTTTATTGAGTGGGTAAAAAAAGTTACAAAAATCCAGTTGGTTAGTTGATTGAGTTAACTAGTTGCTGAGGCAGGTCAGGTCATGACCTGTTAACATTTTGGTGCTGACCCCTGACATATGGCCCAATTATGACAGACCTGAACCTGCAAACCAGTAGGTGAAACCATAAAAGTCAACATCAAACAAAACACCCCAGGCAGGGAGGGGAAATGCATATTTGTGTTTTAATTCTTTAGTTTGACAGCTGGAGTGTAATGATTGCACAAAATCTGCGTTTATGCAGCTAAAATAATTCAAATTCCTTAAGTTTATTTCCAGGTGATTTTATATTATTTTGTTAATTAAATAAAGCAGAATATTCTTTCTATTTCTAGTGTTCTTAAGCAAATTTGCACAATGTTTCTGCTTTTCCTCAACAGCTCAACTCAAATTTAATTTTCTCTGGATTTTATGTGATTTTTCTGCAACCCTAGATTGGAAAATTGTGATCTAATTTCAAAGATTTTGACACAGAAAACTTTTTCATTTGAACATTTTACATGAATCTATGTTCGATGTGAAGTTTTCTATATATTTTTTAACCTTTAGTGAGTTTTCCCTTGCACACTGATCCCTCTCTGTGTGTGGTTTCCACCTTGCTTTTGCAACACATTCCTCGGCGTCGGTCTACATTATTATGCCGTGAATTAGAGCTGCACCTTTTAATCAGACAGATGTTGCGCTAAACAAAAGAATTTCCACGCTCGTCTTTGTTGTATTAAACGTGGTTATTTCCGCTGAGTCGTCCTAAAATAATTGAAACCGTTAGGATGTTTCTCAAAGTAACACGTGCCACAAATACAGGTTAGTTCTCTGGATTTTCTATGAAGTCGGTTCAAGAAGTAGCACTTCTTTCTAATTACAGGTTACAGTGTGGAGGCTCTTTCCAACTCCAGAGTCGTTTAAAACCAGCAGCACTTCCTTATAACCCCGCACAAGCATATTTACACCCTATTGCTATATTTCCATGTGATTTTATGTCCTAGACAAGCACAACTGTGCATAATTTTTAACTGGAAGAAATAATCTGAAAAGGGTTTTTATCCTCAGCCCCCTTTACTCTTATGGCTCTGACATTAACCAGTGAAACCACACTGCAAAAACACAAAATATTTGTATTTTTCTACCGCAAATATCTTAACCCACTTGAAATAAGTAACATTTCTCAGCAAGATATAGGAGTTTATAATAAGAAAATAATCACTTAATATTGGTGAAATAGTACCAGATTCACTTGCAGTTTTTTTTTTTTTTACTTATAACATGGGAAAATGTTTTGTCATATGCCAGAAGAACTAGTAATCTTTAAAAACAATTAGGGAATTATTTACTCAAAAAAGTTATTTGTATGTTAGTTTTGTCTTATTTCAAGTAAAAATCGACCAAAATGACATAGTAAGGGTTTGTGTTTTTGCAGTTCAATTCCCTTTTGAAATGACCTTGTTAGTACTTACAAGTATTTATCAGCATACTGTGCAATGCTGGAAGGTCAGATGAGATAATCAAATCCCCACAGAGAAGCAAGGTGGTGGCAGCATCATGCATTACGATCGAAACTCCCTTTTTTGTTTATCTTTCAGGTAAAATCTAAATCTTTATTAACTATATTGTTGTAACCTAACTTAAAATGTGAAAATGTTCATAGTGGTTACTATTACAGCAGCATGTGATTATTTTAGAATCTTTTTTGCTCCCTATAGCTTTTGGCAATCTAATAAAATGGTAAAAAAAAAAAAAAAATAGATGGAAATCACTCACTTTACTCTGAAGCGTTTCAGTGATCTTGTGATTTTTACAGACAAAAACGACACTAGAGAAAGTAACTGGCTGTGCTTACAAAGCAGAATTAAAAGTATGAACAACAACCTTTTTTTCCCCTCCTAATTGGATTACAAGGGTTAAGCAAAAAAGTTAACTGAGCTCATAACTCCATCTATCATCTGTCAGCTCCGTTTACTGTTTGGTCGTTGTCATTAAAGTTTGAGGAGCTGCAGATAAGGTCTGATTAACTCCGGCTGCTGATAAGTTTGGTCCATAATATCCTGGCTGCCACTCAGCTGAACACACAGAAGTAGGCAAAGAGGACAGACGTGCCAGGGAGGCCCTCTGTGTGTGTGTGTGTGTGTGTTTCGGAGACAGAGATAGAATTGTGTGGAGGACGGAACGTCGCTTTAAGAGGAGACTCGGTCTGATAGAGATCTGCAGAACGGACGTGGCGACGGCTAGCCGAGAGGACCAGATAAGCATCATCACAGGACCCGGACGCACCGTGGAACACTCTCTGCTACGACCTGATGACAAGAGATTTCATTTTTCTCCACCGAGGAAGCAGTTTAATACATGCATGCTTGCAATGGGAGGCAGACAGGCGTGTCTACATTGAAGGAATATGAACACACACAGTACACATACCTGTCTTAAAAGTTGGCAGCTTCTTCACAAGCGTTCCTCTGGATCTCTCTACCATCCATCAGTTCACCAAATGAACCTCTTCAGCTCTATTTCAATAAAAAGGGGAAGTTCTCCTAAATGTAATATGTTCATGTTGTATTTTAATTAGATATAATCCATCAAGTCAAGGCAAAGTTTTTAATAGTGCAAATCCATCTTAGTAAATAAAACACAAAAATCTACCATGAGTTGGAATAGTTGTACAATTTTTTCCACTTTAAAACCACCGACTTTAATGTGTTTTATTGGAATTAAATGTGAAAGTCCAACAACTAGTAGTAGTGAAAAGTACAAATACAAACAATAAGCTAAAACAGTGGTGTTAAATACAGAGTATATTTGAAGGTCTCTACCAGTTATAAATATGTTCAGAGTGAATTTTTGGCTCATTCTTCTAACTCAGACTCAGTCAGATTGGACGGAGAAAATCTTTTCAAGTGTAAACGGTGTGGTGACGCAGTCCCTGTTACTCAGATACCCCGAAATATAATCCAGTGCCACCAACTACATTTAGAAGTCACATAATTAGCAAAGAGTAGGCCTGCAATATTTCATGACATTGGAGTAAACGTGATCAATTTGAGAAGAACTGAATCCTTTGATTGCCAAATATAAAAATGCTTTTGAAGGTAAGAGGGTAAAGTCATCGAGTAGTTTATGGCATAAACAAGCTCTTCAATAAAAATTGGTTGTTAAGATGTAAATAGCATCTTCTATAATGGCTTCATTATTTAGCAAAAGAACATTAACACTGTTGATTTTTGTATTCATTAATTCCAAGTCATATTATTAATTCTTATTAAGATATTGTGGCAATTATTAAAAAGTATTTGTAGTAAACAGGAGAGAAATTTTAATTTTATTAAGTGGTATTAGTTGTGCACTTTGTAAAATTTGCATTGCATAAGAATGACTTACTGACTCCTAGGAGATAAATATAAATGCATTTCACTTTTTTCCCACCATATTTTTATTTAAAAAGAAAAATAAATTCTTGCATTTTCAATTCACATTTGTGACCTACATTTTTTCTGTCTAAAAAAACAAATAAATACACTCAATGTATCACGATGTGAAAAAGGTCAAGGATACTTCTGCAAAGCGCTGTTGCACTAACTCACCAATGAAATGCTTGTTTTACACACATTCCTCAGAACTCCTTTCCAAAGATTATCAGATTCAACATTCTTCCTTCTTTAAGGCCTAGTCAAAACAATTTCATGTGTTTACTTGTTTTTTTGAGGTTAAAAGGTTGTAAAAAGTCAGCTTTGTTTTCACACCTGATGATAATACAGTTATCATAGAAGGAGGTTTTTTAAATATTCACAAATGTGTTCATTGACACTTCCTGCTATAACTTTATGTTATTTATATCAGAACAGAAATACAGCAAAAACATTTCTTTTATAAAATTTTTATTTTCTGTGCTTTCATCATGTATTTTTTTGCTGATAAGAAAAGTGTGTTTTCTTGTTTGTAATTGCAGGTGTCCCAAAATGTACCGTGATTTGTGCACTGTCCTTCTGTTCATTTCGCTGCTCCTTCAAGGTTAGTTGATGGATTATATTGTTTTATGTTTTATTACTGTCTGGTAGCCCTGCGACAGACTGGCGACCTGTCCAGGGCAGCATTTTGCCTCATCTTTGTAGCTCCTTTTCAGTAAGAAGTATTGGTATTTGCCTGAGGGAAAAGGAGGGATTTGGAGGTAAATATAATCTTGAAGTTGTTTTAAAAAATGACAGCTTTAGCAGCAGGTACAGAATTTATGATGGGTCATTTGAAGACTTTGAACTTTTCAGAACCAGACTGTTTCACCCTCTTCTATGAGTCTGTTGGCAACATATGGCCAGAACTAGAAATTTTTAGAACTAGAAAATTAGATGTATGACAGACATGTTTTTTTTTTGTTGCTGTTGTTTTTTTATTTAAGGTAAAACTGTAGAGCAAAAAGTTCCCAGACTTGCATGGAATTAATGTGAAATCCACTGCAAATATTACTGCAGATAGTAAAGACACAAGAGGACCTTATGGAGAACAGACGAGTTTTTTGTTCTGCGGCCTCTCTGACCGTGAACAAGCTGCCCACTGCGGCCCCTGAGCTTTCACTTTGAATGATGTTGGAATCGGGGTCAGTGTACTGAAGAGGTCGAAGCAGGCTGCCGGTTTGCAGGTGGCGCTTCCCTCTAATGATCGCTGGCTCTTTTAGTCACCTGAACTGCTGGTTTATGGCATTTAGGAAGACTAATGGAGTCAGACGTTATTATTGTCATCATGATTGTTGTGTAATGTTTTCTTTCTTTTTACCACGAGCCGGTAGCTCAGTGACGCTCCTTTTTATTAGATCCTTTCTTGGATCTTTGTCTTTGTTCATTGTTCTGGCGGTTGGGCTTTTCTCCAAGTCGTCTCTGTTATTCAAGCTGTTTTTCTAGACTTCCTGTGTTTTTAGCCACGCTTTGGTTTCTGTTTGTTTTGAGTTTGATTAGTTTTTCACCCTTAATTAACAAAATTATATGGCAGTTTATGGGCAAATATCACTCAATAGAATAAACAATACGCAGCTCTGAGAAAACTTAAGAGCCCAATTGAATCCCATTGAAAGCCTCCTGATGTTGATTTCTGGACTCTTCCTAAATTGAAACGTTTGTTGTTTCTAAGCAAATATGAACTTCATTTAAGGTCTGAAAGCATTGCAACTTTTTCATTATTTTGACCATTTCTCATTTTCTGCTAATAAACACCAAATTTTTGCTTGGAATCTCAGAGACATGTTGTTCGTAGTTCATAGAATAAAAGAACAATGTTAATTTTACTCAGACCTATAAAGAGTAAAATCAGAGAAACTGATCATTTTGAAGTGGTCTCTTATTTTTTTTCCAGAGTTGTAATAAACTGTGTCAACTAGTAGTTAAGGTTATCCTTAAAATGTACCGCTATTGTGTATTTTCCCTCATTTCGCCCCCTGGTTTGTGTTGAACCTTTAAGCATGTTTTATATTTCTTTATCTTTCTTCTTTTTAATCATTATGTACGCTACAAGTTACTGAACAGAGACATATAGCCGCAAGCTTTATAAGCAAAAGTTTGCAGCAATTAGTTTTCAGTCAATCACAGGCTCTGAATCCAGCCTCTCCTACAAGCTTTACATGTTAGTGAAAGGAGCAAAACAATGGTCTTCTGTGCTTGTCCATATAAATTGCTTTCAGTATTCAGTCATGTAGAAGAGATCAGGAGGAAATATATGTTGGCGTAGTGCAAATACAAGATTATTTTTACCGCTACAATCAGTAAAGTGATGGTCGCAGTTAATGTGAAGATATGTGGTTTATTTGTAGCTTTCATGAATCAATCGGCACATAAAACTACACCAGAAAGTATTTGCACCCGATTTTCTGTTGTTTTTGCTATATTACAGACTTTTAAATTATTTTGGTAGGTTTCAGTGAAAGCAAAAACTTTCTCACCAAAAGCAAAAAACGCAAAGATTTTTTTTGAAAGTTGAATGGCGAAAGATGAGAACATTAATGGTGCATTCACACCAAACGCGTTTTGAGCATTCGGCGTGTGTGAAGGCGTTTTGAACGACGACCGTGCCGCGATTTGAACCATTTGGCTCTCTCTGAGTATTTCACGTGTCAAGTGTGTCCTTCTCGTTCGATACTCCACATAGACTTTGAATGCAAATTAGATGCTCAAAACACGTTTGAGCGTCAGGCGCGTTTGGCGTGAACGCGCCACTGAGGTATGTCCTTGAAACCGAGCTGCATATTTAAATTAATTTTTACTCAATTAAACAAAAAAGAGAGTTAAGTGAGAAGAATTTGGGTTTTTCTGATTTTGTATTTCATTCCTCTCACACAATCTGTGTCAGATTTATCTTGAGGAACTTTATTCAAAATACCTCAACAAATTTGACACAAACACTCCAAGATGGTGTTTTGGAAAAATGGTGGTTCAGACACAAAAATCTAATGAGTTTTAATTCTATATTAGATGTTCAAAAGAAATTTAGATTTTTATCCTTACCTTCATGTCCCACATCTCTCCCAGTCACACAGACATCCTCCTCTGTGCAGGAGATCCAGACCAGCCATGAGAACATAGCAAAAATCAACTCAGCAGCAGAAAGTGAGTATTTAATGCTGTAAAAAAAATATTAAAATATGTGGTGAATGTAAAACTTTTAAATGTAGAAATAAAAAAGTGGAGGTTGAACTGAATGGCATCCAACTAAAATATACAAAACCTCCTTTATAGAGAGGTTGGAAAGTTTTGAACATGCAAGAGCAATACCAAAACTTAATCTCAAATTCAGAAGCAACAAGTAAAAAAAATACAGAAAGAGGCATTCAGATGAAAAAGGGCTGTTTTTATCACTACGTGACATTTGATTATAGTTTAAAGCAAATGTCACAAGCATCATAACATAAATTAGGATCCTTTCTCACAGCATTGAAAGCTCTGATCATATTTGCTTGAGCATCATTAAGATGAGCTCATTTCATATAATTAAAACGTGAAATTTGATCAAAAATGGATTTAATGAGAGAAAAAAGCCCCAATGACCTTGATGTTAGACTCTCTTTAACATCAGCAGCACAATAACCGCAGCGTCTCGGATTACTGGACCATGAAAACAAACACGAATGTGTGAGGAAGTTGATTTAATGCAGGAATGTCTACATGGAAACTATTTTTGTGTGTTTTTGTGTTCATGGGAAGTGATGCAGTGCTCAGCAGTCATAGACATCCTCTTTCTCATGGATGGCTCCTACAGCATCGGGAAGGGCTCCTTCGAGAGGGCCAAGCATTACGCAGTCAAGCTTTGCGAAGCCCTGGATGTTGCTCCTGATAAGGTTAGTTTTTCATCAAAACATTGTTTTCTTCTTCATGTTCTACATCAAAATCGATCAACATCCCTTTTTTCTCCGGATTGGTGCAGGTGCGAGTCGGTGTGATTCAGTTTGGCTCCAGTCCTCGCCTTGAGTTTTCTTTGGACTCGTTCTCCACCAAGCAGGAGCTGAAGAAGCACTTAAAGAAGATTTCATACAGGTGTGTGAAAACTTCTGGTTTGCCTCTGTTCCTTCTCTAGAAGCAAAGGTAGCGGCTGAGTTGGAGGAAATAAGAAAGAGTCCTCACTCTGTTCTTTTTCGTGTCACCAGCATTCATTTGCCATTTTTCAATTACAAAAGTAAATGATACTTTTAATGCAAAATTGCATTAAAAGTTGCATTAAAAACCCATTAAGTGTAAACTTTGCATTAAAAATTTCATTATTTAACAAATGACAGTTCTTGACAAGAGTCATAAACATTGATGAAGACTTCATACATGTTTTTTGGCAAATTGTGCCTCTGAGGGTGGCAGTACTTTGGAGTACCTCTGTGCTTTTATTGAGCTGATCCACTTGGGAAAAGCTGAATTTATTTAATTTCCCTTTTGGGATTAAAAAAGTGTTTTTGAACTTGATTAATCCTGTTTAAATCGTTCTCTTCTCAGAGGAGGCAGCACCCAGACAGGCCTGGCTCTGAAATACGTCCTGAAGAAGGGTTTTCCGGGCGGCCGTAACTCCTCCGGCGTCCCGCGCGTCGCCATCCTCCTGTCCGATGGCCGGTCTCAGGGCAGCGTGGTCCAGGCTGCTGCTCAGCTGAAACAGACGGGCGTGGTTTTGTTTGCCGTCGGTTTGCGGTACCCAAAGTGAGGATGATGATTATTTATTAATTTTGGTCATTTTTTAACCTTTCCACACACAAGTATAAAAGAAAAACACGCTATGGTGGAAAAAACATAATGAAAAAAGTAAAAAACAAGATCAAACTGATAGAGAAATAAATAATACTTACATTTCTGTCCAAGAAAAGAGCACAAGGTGTAGATCAGAAAAAAGTGTAGAATCTTTGCTGTATATTTTTCCAAACTTTAATGAGTTTATCTGTAGAAAAAGTCATTAAAGAAAACATAATCAAACCTTCTTGTATTTGTTTAGCAGATCATTTTTATATTTTGACTTACTTAAATCGTGAAAAACAAAGATTTAACTCCTCAAAACACACCAAAACAACTGCACTTCTCGCTTCTAGTTTTTTAAACAAACCTTCCTCTCTTATCTAAAAGTTTTTCTGTAGTATTAAATCACTTCTATATTCACCTTGGAAAGAGTTTGCAGTGAGCTTTGCACATGATCATAAAGTTTTATGTGGTGTAAAAGATATTCGACTAGTTGGAGGAAAATAATCTGCGATATAGTAATCGCGTGCAAAGACACTTTCAAGAGCATGTGGTAATTTGCGATAAAGTTTCAAAACCAGCTCACTCACTTTGTTTCACAGATGGGAAGAATTACACGCACTTGCCAGTGAGCCAGTGGAAAGCCATATCTTCTTGGCTGATCATTTCCACGACGCTGTTAACGGCCTGTGCACCACGCTGAGCATGCTCTCTTTCTGCAGCGCTACACCGGCAGGTGGGAGTGCTGGAAAGTTTACCACTCTAAATCTTTACAGACCTTTTTCTTCATTTGGTGAGGTTTGATGTGTCGTTGCGTTTCCTCCCTTTCATCAACCTATCCTCGGTGTTTCGCCTTTCTTCGTGTCTCGTCTTGTCCTGCAGGCTGTCAGGCTGAGTCCTTCCCCTGCGAGAGGAAGACACTGGAGACGGTGAAAGAGCTGCAGGGGAATTTCATGTGCTGGAAAGGCTCCAAGGGATATGCCCCACACGCGTCTCTCTGCCCGTTCTACAGGTAAGCCAGCATGAAAACGTTTTTTAATTAAAAAAAAAACTCTTCACAGTTTGTTGTTGAAAACTGTAATTACAGGCTTGAAAACTATTTCATGGCTATCCCTTAAAATTCCAACAAAAGTAATCCGTAATTGTGTTAGAATAAAAAGGATGAATTATTTAAGCAGTTTTACAAATAAAAATCTTGGAAGCATGACTTGTTTCTATTCAGCCTTCATTATTATAGTACTATTTAATAAAATCCATTATAACTAATTGCTTTTGAAGCATAAGGTAATGTTCACAGCAGGATTTCCTCACACTGTCCTCTTAAAGAGCCTGCTTTGGGAAAACGGTGTCTTTAGTCAGAAGCTTCTACAAATTCACTGCAACACACACTGCTACAACTTTTTGGTACTTTTCTGCCATTACAATCTACAATAACTCTGAAGAATTTGACTCAATATGACATTTAATTCCCTTCTGGGATAAATAAATTGTTTTTGAATTGAATTAGTTCAAAAGTCAGTTATTTTTTTTCACTGACCCTCTCCTTCTTCCGTAGAAATGTTCTGCTTTGTTAACTAGCGTTTGTGAACAACCATCATGTGTTTCGCAGGTACAGTAAAGTTTACAGGAGCCACCAGACCGTCTGTCATAGGACCGTTTGCTCAGGTGAACTTATCCTCTCCTTCCTTTGCCTCCTGCTGCTGTTTACTCTCCTTAATGGTGCTGACCTTCTCCTCATCATCACCAGATCCCTGCGACTCTCAGCCTTGTCTCAACGGGGGAACCTGTGTATCACAAGGTCTGGAGCGCTACCACTGCGTGTGTCCAGCTGGCTATGGATCAGACCCACACTGTGGTCAGTAAACGAGCTCAGAGTCTTTTGTTATCAAACTAATTTAACCATAAATCTGTTGAGGTGGGTAAAGAACCCCAAAGTTGTACTCAAGTAAGAGTAACACTACGTCAACATATTTTTACTCAAGTAAAAGTAAAAAGTAGACAATATTTGGTAAAAATATTTGAAAATTACATTATGTAATGGACAAAAATACAAATTTAGGTGAAAATTTTGGTATTTTAAGGGCAAAAATGACAATAATTCATGGATCAGAAAAATGAAATCAGGCAAAATATTTTTTGTTCCCAAATCAGTTTCTTTCAATTAAATAATAAAAAAAAAAACAACAACAACAAAAAAAAAACTGAGAAAAACTTTAGCGAAAACTGCAGGTATGTGTTTGGTGAATTTTTAGTTAAAACATGTTTGTTTTTCATCCAGTGGGCAGAAAATTCAGAAATTTTATTCAACTAATTAAATCACTCAAGTAAAAGTAAAAAGAACAGCTTAGTAAAAAAGTTAGTTAAACAAAAGTTACTAGTTACTTCTGAACTCTGATGCTTCCTCAGCTCCTGCTTTGTCCTTGGATTGCTCCATTGATTTGCTTTTCCTGCTGGAGGGCTCTGCGACGCTCACGTTAGAGGGCTTCCTCCGCCTCAAATCCTTCTTAAAGCGCTTCCTGCAAACCGTCATCGGCTCCGACAGCCCCAGTAAAGTCGGCCTGGCCGTGTTTGGTGGGGAGACCAGAGTGGAAGCCCAGGTTGGGAGATTTAAAGGAAACATGAGGAATCTCCTGAAGGCTGTGGATGCTCTGCAACCACCTGGTGGTTTGACCCTGACGGGTCAGGCGCTCCGACATGTGACCCGTCAAGGCTTTGTGAGCGAGCCGGTGTTCGCCGACGTCTCAGATGACCTCCCCCGCGTGGTGGTGCTGCTCGCCGCCACACCTGCTGCTGATGACGTGGTGGAGGCCTCAAAATATGCGCGAGACAGAGAGATCTTCTTGATAGGGGTTGGACCGGAAAGACTGAAGGTGGAGCTGAATAATATCACAGGAAATCCTCAGAGAACTATGACGTACTCGTCACCGGACAGGCTGATTGGGAAGATACCGGAGCTGAAGGCCAAGATCTGCAGCGTGGACACGCAAGGTAAACGCTGTCCAGATGCAATCTGTGTTACGATCCGCAGCAATTTATTGACACGCCTGGTAAAGATGTCCAAAAAGACTAAACATGTTCTATTTTTCATTTGAAAATGTTGAAACTTAACTTTTATTTTATTTACTTTTTTTGCCCCCAGGATGTCTGGGTCAGGCGGTAGACCTGGTGTTCGCCCTGGATGCCTCCGTTGGAGTCGGCCGTGAGAACTTTGCCACGCTGAAGGACTTTGTCCGAAGCGTCTCTGTCCAGTTTGACGTGAACCGCGACGTGGCTCAGGTCGCCCTGGTGGCCTACAACCGCAGAGCCACCACCGTTTTCGGCCTGGACGCGCACGAGTCTGGCTCTGCCGTCCTCAAGGCCGTGGGGGAAGCCAGCTACATGGGCGGCGGGGTGTCGACCGGCGCGGCGTTGCTCCACATCTACTCCAAAGTCCTGACCGCAGCCAACGGCGCCAGGCCGGGGGTCAACAAGGCCGTGGTGGTGGTGACCGACGGCTCGGGTGGGGACGATGCCGTCGTCCCGGCTCAGAAGATCAGAGACAGTGGAGTTTCGGTTTTTGTAGTCGGCATTGGAGACATGCAGAGAGACAAACTGTTGATGATCGCAGGCTCAGAGGAGTACATGATTTCTGCACCAAGTTATGAGGATCTCAAGTACTTTGAGGACGTGTTGGTTCAGATGGTGTGCTCAGGTAAAAATACTGAAAAACTATTTGTTCACCTTAAGCTGCTAAAACAGATTTGATATTATCACTTTTCTTGAATTTTGCATGATTAAGTCTTGTTTCTATAAAATTCAGAGCCTCATGCAGCTCTCTGGTCCCTCCAACAAAAACAGAACAAACAGAAAACAGAAATGTTTCTAATAATGGACGCAATAAGAAATTGTCAGTTTAGCAGTTTTTCTGTAAGTTCTTATGCAAAATATTTATATCTACATCAGGTTTTGAAACTATACCTATTTTTTTCTTTATTTTCCACCTAAAAATGCCAAGTTACTTGCTTTGATGACCTGCTTGCATGAAAATAGTTGTTTTGTTTTTGCCAGAGGTGAGGAAACCTGTGAACCTGTGCAAGCCAAACCCGTGTATGCATGATGGCGTCTGCACCCTGTCAGGAGACGGCTTCAGGTGTCAGTGCCACGGCTATGAAGGGCCACACTGCGAAAGACGTAAGTGCAGCTAACACTGTAAAGAAAAGAACTAAATCTTACCAAGTATTTTTGATCTAGTTTCTCATGCAAATACTTCAGTACACTTGAAATAAGACAAAACGGGTAAGGAGCTTGTTTTTAGTTAATAATCTGCTTAAATTTATTTAAAAAGTACAAGTTAATTCACTTAAACATGGAAAATAATTCTTATCAGTGAAATGATCTTTTAGTGGCACTTTTAAATCAATATCGAGGAATTATTGACTTAAATGAAGTTATTGAAAAGTTACGTGTCAGTTAGTTAGGTCTTATTTCAAGAGTAAAAGAAATTGGAAAAAATAGTTGGAAAGATTGAGTTTTTGCAGTGAATGAACTCCTTAATTATTTCTTAAATTCTTCAACCTTTTTTATTATGCTTATTGGGCAATATATATAGGTGTGAGCCGAGTTTTGAAGCGGCGGCGTCAAGTGCAAAGGGTCAATACTCATCCGGAAAGGAAAATGCTTCAAATTTCCGACTCCTCCAGATTACGTTTGTGTTAAAGCTAAATCTCTTGGGCATGACTGCAGATAAAGACCTGTTCTGTGATTTTCTTTCTTTTCAGGAAGTAGTAAAAACTCATCCAGAGGGGATGCTTCAAAGCCTGCTGGTCTGAGGAAGAAGAGCAGACAGAGGAAGAGCCACCAGGAACTCCTGCGTCATTATAAACTTCACCGCCGGAGACACACTGCCTGACACAACAAACAATACAGAGAAACAAAAAAACACTTCAAAACCAGGGATGTTTTTGGAGTGCAGGAAAACCTGATGATTATTTTTTTAGTATTTAATGTTGAACCCTCTACTTTTGTAAAGTTTGTTTTTTTATCTCTTTATATAATAATAATTGTGCTGGCTGTTTAAAAATATAAACTCCGTTAATAACATCATCATTGTCCCGATTTTGTTCCTAATCCCAAAACGCTTCTCTGCTTTTGACGCTAAAAACCTCACCAGTCATGATCGACTGTCATCCTAATTTTACACAACACAATTATGGCTGGATGAATATTAATAACCACTTCTTTTATAAGTGTTAAACATTTAAATATGGTTGGTTTCCTGGCACAGACCCGGTTGGTGAGGAAGGTCCACAAAATGTCAGCAGGGTTCAGGTCATTAAGAAATGGTGATGTATGAATTTCTGTCTATTTTCCCTAACGATTACTTTAGTAATTGACTATTCTGACGATTAATTAAAAAATCGACAAAATTTTTTATTTAACCGCTTACGCCTTTTATATATTAGAAGAAGCAAATAAATAAATAATTTGTCAATTTTTAACTAAGAAAATAAACTTTTTATTGTCTAAAATGCAGCATTGTAGCATTTCTTTAGTTAATTTGACCCAAGTGAAGCTAAATCTATACCATTCGAGCACTCGACAGAGTATTGATCTGAATATGTTGTTTTACAGCAAATGAGATAATTTAAAGAAACCAAAGAGCTTTTAAAAAATCAAATGAAATGGTAACTATTTGAGACAAACTATCTACTTTTTGTCAAACAAGAGTGAAAATATAACATGAAAAACAAGCAGTGTGTTTCTTTTTCCAGGACATTTTTTTTTATTTGAATAAAAAGTGCAGTTTTAGCTAGCAATACAAGCCAAAAGGCTGAATAAATGGTGTACATCTATTTACATCTTGGCTACCAGCATACATGAACCAAACTACAATCTAAATTTTACACAATAGACAATTTAGTAAAGGGATTTTTTTTTTTTTTTTTTGCTGTTTAAAATATTTAGTGGTTTTAAAATGTGCTGCACTCTTGTTTCTGCAACTCTGGCCTTAATGGAGTTACTTAAATTTTCTCCTTTGAAAATAAAACAAATGAGAAAAGTCATGTTATTAAGGGAATCCCGCGGCGATCAAGAAGTTTTCAGCATATGCTTCGGTCTCCTGGCCTATTTAAAGTCTTGGGAAGAAATCAGGAGGTTTAACTCCACATGGCTGTAATATTTGTGCAGATTCAAGAAGTTTCCACCTAAGTGGTGGATTTTTTCTCCCATTCCTATAAAAAGAAAAAGCAAAAGCAACTTTAACTCAAAATAATAACTTGATCATTAAAGCTGTAGCTTCAGCATTTGTTGTAGTCCAGACTCACCTTGGCTTTCTGCAGGACGTTTCCTTTTGTGGCGATGATGGAAGTGGGCCTGTTTTTAAGAGCCGAGGCAGAGTTTACTGGACAATCTGCACTCACGCTGTTGTTGGAGGGCTGGGAAGAAGACGAGGATGATGATGGTGATGGTGATGCTGCTTGTGTTGATATTGGTAATGATGATATTTGTGGATGAGGCAGGGTTGCAGCTTTAGTCTAAAAGACAAAAATGATGGAGAAAGCGTTGAGTTCATGCACCAAACTGATGAGTCCTGGGTGTTTAGAGCGGGCGACGCTCACTGCCGGGGAGTCCTGAAGGCTGCTGTCCAGTGTGGTTCCCAGTGTGAACGGCCCCGATTCCACCTTCTTCAGACTTTCCTTCACTTCTACCAGGCGGAGCTCCACCTCCACCCTGCGGCGCTCCGCCTCCCGACACGCTTCCTCCTTCTGCTTCAGACAGGCCTCCAGCTGAGCTTGCCGCTTAGGATCTGAACACACCAGACGATTGGCTGTCAAAACCTTTACAGAAAATCTCACATTTTATCTCACATAATAAAACATCGAGCTGTACCCTGGCACGCGCTCAGCTCCTCCTTTGATTCCCTCTTTTCCTTCTTCAGGTTGGACAGGCTGCTCCTCACTTCCTCCCTCTCCTTCTCCAGCTGGTCGCGCTCTTCTATGTAGCGCAGCAGGTCTGCCTCGGTGCGGTTCTTACCCAGTTTGATCTCAACGGCACTGGAACTCCCTGAGAATGAAGCATCAGTATTTGTTAGCAATATCACAACTAAAAAACAAAGAGAATCCTTGTAGTTGTTTCCTGTCACAGTGGAAATTTTTCAAGCTATTTTCGGGTTTTGTTCTGCAGGTGGATAATTCCAGGTGGTCTTCAAACAATTTTTACATTATGTGGTAACTCAGCCGGTCACAATGACAAATTTTTCTAGACGCTAAATTTTTCCAGGAGTTATTGCGATAAACAATAATGATATTTTGAGACCATTTTATGTAATATAATGGTAATGGCATCATGATTAGTAAACTTTACATTCACATGAACTGAAAGACATTTTAAATATCCAAAATAAATAAACAAAACAACAAACAAAATTATTCTTCAAAACTAGGGTGAGTTGTTTTGAAGAATAAAAGCACCAAACTGAAGACTTTTATCATCCAAATAAATAATAAACCATACCAACAGAAATAATAAATTTTCCGGTAAATTAAACAGCTTTTAGTTTTATTTAAAAAAAGAATAAGTAAACAAAACAAAACAAAAAAAACTCTGGAAAATAATGATTGCAGCGTTTGGGTTATAGCGCCTGAAGCTGTAATGGGTGAATCCTTCCACTAGATGGAGCCCTTCCACATCACTCAGAAACACAAGGCGACCATTTCTGCCTCTGCACCACTGCTCAATCTGGATGTCATTGTTGGAACTTACCGATGGTGTGAGCCTTTGGCCGTGCTGGTTGTGGGCTGTGAGGGAGCCCAGTTGGACTCTTTTGTGCTCCAGGCAAACTGAAGGCTTGTGGGACGCCCAGGCTGCTCCTCTTTGACGTCTCCTGGCTTTGAGTCTTGATAGGCTGAGATTGTGAGGGACTCCGTGACCGCCGCTGTTCTGCTTTGCTGGAGGAAGACGCTGAATTTGGCCCATTTAGCAGAGGGCTGGAATCTGGCTCGGTGCGGTTTGTTGAAGTGGCCTGGAGATTAAAGCATGGATCGATTTAATCTAAGTGCGCAAAAAGAAACTCATAAAAATGCCAAAGCATGGAATAAATCATTGATTTTATGAGAAAACGTATCTATCTATTCACGTATCTATACTACAATCCCACCCTAAGGCCTAAAAGTCTTAATTTCTTTGTTTTGGATCTTTATTTTATTAATTTATTTGATATCATGGGATAAAAGTTCACTCTTCTGTTAATGATATTCAGCCTGACAAAATGACATAAAAAAGCTGGATGATCAATTTTTGATGCTTTTCTGTTTAACATTTGCCAAATATGCATGGCTACATTGACAAAACTCAGCTATAGTTAAAAAAAATAATAAGATGAATCAATTTATTCAGACGAATAGTTCCCAAGCATTTCAGCCTTTGACCTCAACAATTATCACTACAAAGAAATTTAATAACGGCGTCAACTACAGTTCCTATCTTCTGTAACATTTACAAACTTGCTTAACCATTATTATTTTAGTAATTTCCAAATAAGCTTTAAAGAAACTTATTCTTCCTGAGGCATCTACCATCATGATCAAGTTTTTAGGACATCTTATGTAAAAAACTAGGGAATTAATTTCTAACATCCAGACCGAACTATTACAAACCTGTTATTCATGGAATGTCCAAAAAAAGAAACAAACAAAAAAAAAAATCAACAAAAATCAAGTAGCTATTTATTACTTTCACATTAAAAATAAAAATCTTCATTCTAACATATAAAGCTCTGAATGCCGTATTAAAGACTTATTTAACATTTTTCCTCAATGGTAGACTTTGTACTGGTTATTTCCAGAGTTTCTAGAAACTAGCTCTAACTCACTCCCTGTAGAATCATTTTCTTTCTACCTTAAACTTTCCAAATTGGAGTATCAGTATGCTAGAACAAAGATTTCCTTTTCTTCTTCACACAGCTTCCAGACTTTGTTTTTGTGGACTTTATGTCTACCTCCCATGCACATCTATTGTTTTGGATATTTAGTCTTTCTGCGGATGAGGGCTGGGACAAATCTTTGATTATCTACCTCTTTAACTTGGCAAGAGGAATCCTTCTGGCCCTCTCCTGGGATTGGACAAACTCTCGGAGTTTCCTGGAGAGGCGGAGAAGCCTTGGCTCCGCAGGCTGTATGGAGGAAGGAGCGCATCGGGACCAAGTCCAGGTAAATTCTGTTGTTGCCCTCTTGTTCTGTGGCATTGTCTGGCTGTGTTGCATTGTGATCCTGGGGATTGTTTTCTTCCTCACATCTCGGCTGGGTATCCTCCTCAGCATCCTACATGACATGGGAGTAGGATGTTAGTGATGGAAAGCAGCCGGAGGATTGTTGTCAAAGTGAAACCGAAAATAGCACAACGCATTTATTATTCGTTTCCAAGCCTACCTCTGGGTCAGCTATGGATGCCACGTCATCGTAAATCTCATCAGAGTTTTGAGGAATAGAAGGGAGGGTGTCTATGTACGTATTTGACTCTGAATATCTCCTTTGCATCAAGCTGGAGAGAAACAAAAGTCTCAGCTAAAAGTTTCATGGTGATGGAGAACTGTGACTCCCTGGGTGAATAACTTACTGAAAGGAAGTCTTTGCGGCGGTGACGATGGTGGAGACCCTTTCAGAGTCAACGTAGTCGTACGTCAGGTCCTCCGGGTCCGTTTTGGTTCCTGTCTGCGACAGCAGGAGGCCCAACCAGTGACCCATATCTGCTGAAGTTTTCGCCTGGGAGAAGAACGGGAGGAGAAGAGAAGGAATGTGCACTCAATGCAAAACAAACACTTGCAACATCCTGGGTCTAAAGCCACATGGGTTTATGTTACATGCCATCCATCGCTTTGGATTACTGAAATGATTGCTACAACAGTATTTAAGATGTGAAGAGTTTGCTACTTACAACATGTTGCAAAACTATTCATACCCCTCAAGTTTTTCAGATTTTGTAATGTTACAGCTTCAAACTTCACTGTAACTTGTTGAATTTTATGTGGCAAACCAACACAAAGTTGAGCACAAATAAAAATATGAAAAATTTGCGTTTACATTCGTTTATGCCCCATCATGTGATAATATTAAATGAAATGAAGAAGTTCTTGAATAAATCTAGTTAATCTGCGTGTTTTTTAATGAACATCAGTGAACAAAAAGGACTGTGGCAACAATGTGGAGAAATCTAAAGCAGGGTTATGTCCCAAGCAATATTTCAACATTGATGTGGCTTCTCTGAAGGAGATGCAGACATCCAAGCTCAGGTGGTAGAATCAATCAAGAAGACGACTACAAGTTGTGATGTCCACCAAATTGGACTTGATTGGCAAGAAACAAAACTGTATGATTTATCATTTAAAGTTGAAATGTGGAGGTGGCAGCATTATGGTTTCTTCAGCAGGGGCAGGGAAGTTTGGCAGAGTAAACGGGAAGATGAATGAAGCTAAATACATGGACATATAGGAGAAAAACTTATTAAATACGGAAAAAAAGACTTCAAATTAAGGCAGAGGTTCAATTTCCAACAGCATGATCCTAAACGTACAGAATCAGACATGGCAACATGAGAATAACCTACATCAAAGCACAAACCTATTTGAAAATAACTGAGGTTCAGCCATTTTACGAAGGAGAAAAGGTAAATGTAGTCTCTAATCGCAGTGAACGGTGGTTCTATAAAGACGGTTCATCGGAGGCTGAATTGAACTGCATGTCATACTTTTAAAAGCTTCCTTCCATTTTGGTACTTTGCGTAGATTTATCACATGACATCGTAAAATCTCCCCAAATATGTAGAAGTTTTTATGCTTTAAAAATGGTGTAGTAGATTTCGACCAGATATATATACAGATCAAGTGCTTAACCTTTAGTGATCCTTGTGCTTGAACTATATGAAACCATAAGTATTCCCTCCGAGTCTCTACATACAGTTTCTCTGAACCAATGGTTAGACTGGAAAAAAAAAAAAGGAGGAGGCCTCAGGACTAAATAATAAATTCCTAAGCCTATGACCAAATACGCACTGCAGCTGGGTGGTACTGAAGGACTAATGAAAGAGGGTGTAGCTTTAGCCTCCAAAATCCCAGCACAACCACACCCTTCACATCCATCCATACACACACACCAGCACATGGGACCACCCTTGTGTGAATGCATATCTCATACACACCAAGTCAGATGTCAGCAGAATGTGTTTTTTTAAAATAAGTTGGTGTTAGGATTGTTTTAGACTTTGCTTGTTTGTCGGATCAGCATTAAAGCAGTCAGCTCTTATGAGAAAATGGGCCAAGGAGAGGAAATGCACTACATCTGATCATGTGTCAGGATCTATTTACAATAACGTTTGCTAAATCAGCACATGCAGAAACACCGCTGTGCTGTGGTCAGGTTAAAAGTAACAGAAAGTGTGCAAAGTCCGACGCGTTTATTTAATCTCCTGTTTGAGTGAAGTGCAGCGTTTATCTACCTCTAATGTTGCAATTTGTGTGCCGTCCAAGTCAATCCTGAAAGAGTAGAGGTGCTCGGGGATGGGGTCGGGCAAAACGCTGCAGCCCTCCAGGGTCACCGCTGGCTGGCTCACTTTATTCTTCCCTTTGTCTTGGTAAAACCACAGCTGTCCGTTTTTTATGAGACACCAGCAGGTCCGCCATTGGCTGTTCACCAGAACATTCAGGTAACCTGAAAAAAGAAACGAAGTCTTCATCAAGAGGCATCTGCTTACAACTGAAAATATTAAAAGCTCAGGAAATGACTGTCACTGCGGGGGAAAGCAGCTGAAACATTGTCCATTTAAATTTTATGACATTCAAGCAAACCACAAAATTTATGAAACAGGTACACAATTTCTTATTTTCTTATGCTTTGTGATTAACCCGAATCACAATTTATGATGTTACAAGCTGAATAATCAAAGAGTCATATCAAAAAGCTTGTTAGCACAAGCATAGTATTACGGCCCTGAACATCTTGCCCCTGCTGCTTTTCATGAAGACTGTGGATGATTTATCTTTAGATAAAATGTTAAAGCAATGCTGCTTTTATGTAACATGAGAACTGAGAACAATATACAGTGAAGTACATTTGGTTTTGCAGGTGACCAAATCCCCCAAATATTTGAGAATCCCTCTAAAAATACTTATAATTGTGTATTCTAATAGTTTGGGAAGAAAACAACAATCATGGCGGACTATAGAGAGGATTAAGACAATTAATTTGTTGATATGCTGAATCTGGTCAGACAACAACTCTAAAATCGTAAGCTGTGCTCCCTCGTTAGCATCCATGTTTATTTCTGCAAACACTGAGCATGCGCTCTGCGTTAGTGCGCCCCCTACTGCGCATGTGGGACACTTTCAGGTCCTTTGCAGTTCACACTGGAGAACACACACAAGTCTAAATGACATTAGGAGGCACGATTGAAGCATAAAGTGAAGTAGATAAGCGGTTACCTGAGGTGTTGATGCTTTTCTCGGGGCTTTCCAGCGAAGATGGTTTTTTCTTCCCAATGTTCATCAAGTTGCTGAACATTAAACCTGGGCCATATTTTTTCTTCACTATAGCGACAAATGAAAAAATATATGTATATTTTTTTATGTGAAAATACAAGGATTGGCTTCCTGAACCAATGTTGGGTGTTTTTGACTATCAAAGTAAAATCCAATGAAAGTAAAATCCACTCACCATCTTTGTTTTCTGTGGTTTCTGTGTGGCTGTCTGTGCTGCTGCCACTCTCTGATGCTAGCGAATGTCTCTCATTCAGATCCCCCTGTGTGTTTGAATGAACAATTTATTAATTTCAAAAAGCAAATTAAAAATATATATATATATTTTTGATCCCACTGGTTTAACTAAAACTCCAGAGGTCTAGTACATGTAAAAGAAATATTAAAACAAGCATACCTTAGTGCAGATAAGCCTTGGGGACTCTGATGCAGAATGTTGAGGATCACAGTTTTCAGCTGGCTTGGGACTTATCTCCTGAATAACCTAACATGTATAAACACATCCATGTGTTTTTCTTCCCACCCTGTAAACCTTAAAATAATTGAAAATATTGCAGAAAAACACAGAACATTGGTCACCTTAAGCCACTGCTCAGTTTGTTCTTTGCTCTGCAGGCCTAACACAATGGCCTCGCCTCCTACTGGGACGATCTTCAGCTTGTGCTCTTTCTTCTTTGGCTGTTTTTCTTTGTATATCACGCTGCAGCCTAACAGGCTCACGTCCAGAAGTGGTGTCTGATCCTTGGAGCTTTTGTAGCACTAAGAAAAATAAAGAAACCAGGGTGACTTCATCTCTACGGTGCGTGCTGACAACATGTTCTCCAGTTTTACAGCGTAACAGTAATTCATTGAGGTTTGTGGGCATTTGTCTGCACTCAGCTTTCTCAAGGATCTTTCATTACATTTCAGTCACTTTGTGGCTTTGGACTTTGAGAAACACACTGCAGTGCAGGGAACAACTGGAAGTTATTGATATCCAAATTGTTTTTCAGGTGGGCTGACATTTGGCCAATATTCCTTGAGTTCATGGTAAACACCAACAGGAAATCCGTCAAGGCTTGTAGCCGCAAAAAACCCCAAAAAACATCCCAAATCCTCACCCTTTCACCATTGTGCTTTACAATTAGCATGTGGTCTTTGATGCTGCATGCAGCTTAGTTTTCATCTGACATGGCGATGTGCATTGTGGTCAAGCAACCCTGCTTTGGTCTCATTTCTCCTGAAGGTGTTATCCAAGAGGTCCCTGTGGTTTTTAGTTTATTGAAAAAACTTTGGTAAACCTAAGCACTCAAATGTATTCTTTTTTAAAAAAAATACTTTCTCTTTTCAAGAATTCAGTATAGAGCTGTAACGATTCCTCAAATGATTCGAGGAAACGAATTGAAGCTTTGCTTAATTGTGTTTTATTATTTAGTGCACCGTGTTCTGGGCGGGTCATTATTTCCCTTGTGCAGTGCTCTCACTTCCATATACGAGTTGTTGACAAGTTGTTGACAAAAGCTAAGTGTTAGCAGCTTAACGTAAAGTTTTAAAGTTTGGTCTGGGAGGATCAGAGTTTTTTTTGTTTTTATCGTTTTCGGGGGACCAATAAGCAGCCTTAAAAAAACTGGCAGCCTGGTGGCCAGTTCATCTTCTATGCATAATAGCAAACTTACCTTAGTTTCCAGATAATAAGTTATTATAAAGATGAAATAATGAGAAGACCTAGTCTGAAAGAAATGCACACTGATCAGGAATAACAGAAGAATACAGTGAAATCTCTTGCAGAGTTTTCCAAGATTTTCTCTTGAAGTTGCTACCTCAGAAATGACAAACCTCTGCCCCAAAATGATGACTGTTTACAGAAAATCATCACGATACTTCAATACAAGCAGAAAAGTCAATTCTATTTTGTAATTTAGGTTTTCAGGCTGATTTTACACATTATTTTGATCTAAAATTCCTACAATTACAGAGGGGAAACACACTTCAGCTGATGTTCTTCACAGAACATCTGCTAGTCTTTAACTGAGTGTGTAACCCACCAGAAGACGATGGTCTTTGATGACACAGAGCTGCTTGGCCCACTGGCCAAGCCACTTCTTCCTCCACAGGAAGGCGCAGATTCGAGCATCCTTCATCAGCTCAATAGACGCCTCGGCTGACGGCCACTGGTGCTGAGCTGATGTTGACTTCTCTCTAGTCACCTCCTCCTCGTCGTACGACTCGTACGAGCTGCTGACTGCGTCTCCGTCTTCTAAGAGGAAAAAAACGCAGAGGCAACAGTTGAAACTCTGGAAGGAGCGTCGCTTAAAGGATTGTTTAAAGCAAGCTGAAAGGGCTGGATGATTTTGGAGGAGTTAATGAGCTTAATGTCCGATCTCCTGACCCTCTTGAGTGAAGCATTTCCTCACAAAACTTAAGATGACGGATTAATTTTAACAACAGATGGATGATTGGCAGGAAAATGATGACAAGTCAAAAGAACACATTCAGGAAACTGATAAGTCTGATTAATGGCGGCAGCTCCGACCATGCTGGTTTCCCCATGCATGTTTTGGGAGACGCAAAACGAAAACAAGTGCAGACATGCCACAGAGACACAGGAGTCTCATCTACCCCCGGTGATAACAGCATAATCCACACAGTCTGAGCAGAGCACTCTCATCCAGGGCTCAGAGAGCAGGCCAGAACGCACCAGATCTGCACAGTATCAAAAAAAACCCAGAAGAAGACAGGAAATATGGGATGTTTTCTTTAAAAAAGTATCAGTTGAACATAAGGAATTAAATACATTTCTAAAAAATACAGGTCTAACAACAATGAAGTAGATTCAATAAACCTACCCCATGATTATCGTAGATTAAGTTTTTTGGTCTAGTTTCTAGTGCAAATATCTTACTACACTTAAAATAAGACAAAACTAACTTACAAGTAACTTTTCAGCAAGATGTAAGAGCTTGTTTTAAGTCAGTAATACCTTAATATTGTGAAAAATGTCTTGTTATAGGTGAAATAATTAGCCAAATAATCTGGAACAAGCACTTTTTCTGCAACTTTAAGGAATTATAAAATTAAAAAAAGCTAATTTTATTTTGCTGAAAAGTAATTTTAAGTTAGTTTCATCTCATTTCATGTGTACTAAGATATTTGCAGTAGATATTAGACCAAAATTACTTGGTAAGATTTTTGTTTGTTCACAGAAAGTAGGCAACATCCTCCTATTTATTGGTATAAAATCCTCTAAAAGAAATGTCCTTGAAAAAATGTTTAACAGTAATTTAGGAAAATTTAAAAACATATAAAATGTTGGAAAATATGCACAGAGACCAGGATGTAAGAGAAGTAAAAATCTCCAGTGTTAGAGGACTGTAACTAAGAATGCCTGCTAAAGATCGCCAACTCTGCCAACCAAACCAGAAGATGCTATGTGCAAACCAGTTGTTTGTGGGAATGCCAGGAAAAAGCCTTTTCTATGCCACCGTAACAAATTCAAACCAGTGGAGTTTCCTTCCTCGTACTGGGATTTTAATTGGGACTTCGGTCAGATGTGACTAAAAATTAGTTTTTATAGTCTGACCACTGGAGGTGGTTCTGGTGCAAAACCAAAGAAACACAGGGAGATTTTAGGTAAATAACTGATGGTGTGTACAGTAAAAAACAATAATAGGGTTTTCTCTGGGTGTTTCAGCTGGAACATTAATCAAATTAACACAGAAATTGTTCCAATAACAGAAAAGCAATATTTCTTCCATAATTTTCTTCCAAAATCCCAATATGGAGTCTATAAAACAAAATGATAGCTGTATTAATAAACAGTTTATCTGCACCTCTAACTCTAACATAATTTAATCAGATCCAACCTCTGCTGGTACATCTGTAGCCAGAGTGTTTGAAAGCATAATGTTAAGGACACCAATGTAGCAACAATGAGGAAACTTGAGTTTTTCAAAATGCACCTCGACTTTGGATTTAGGGTTGAATAGAACAAGTTTTTAATATTTAAGATGTATACCTCTGTTTATTTCAGCTTATTTCTGTTGTTACATCAAACCAAACTTCCTCATAAGCTTTACTTAGCATGTAGCTCAACTATATTTGAGTTGTTGCTGTTTTATTATTTGCATTATTTGCTTTATATTTGTTTTGTTTTCGTGCAAACACAAGAAATATGATCAGTTCAGTAAAGACGTAGATGTGTAGGTAAAAATCTATTGCCAACATAATGAATTTACGAATTCATCATTTACACATACTGTAACCGGTAACATTTTTATGAACATAGAGTCTTCCATGTATAAAACAATTTCTTTTTGCCATTTTCTGAAATATTATGCAAAAATTGCTTACATAAGCAAAACCTTTAATAAAAGGACTCTTCTTTGAAGTAGAATCAAATGCAGCTTCACATAACATTTTAAATGATCCAATTGTCATTTTATTTGGTTGCATTATACTAATTTGCCACTAGATGTCACTAAATGCTAAAAAGTGCAACTCGTGGTGGTTTTGGTGGAAAGTGTAAAGAAATCTTGAAATATTTTTGCAGAGTTCCTTACCATTGTTTGTTTCCTCATAAGGCTGCGCCTCCTCATAGTAACTCTCTGAAGGATCTATACAGGCTGGAGCCGGAACTGGAGGCAAGGGGAACGGTTCCCGACCCACGACGCCCTGACAAACAAGAGAAATCTGTTGAGAAATTGAGTTAGTTGAAATACTTTGTAAAAGTGCATCCATTTAATCTGTCATCAATACTTCTGAACCACGTGTGGATGGTGAATGAATGTCAAAAGCAAAACAAAACGAACAGAAACAAAAGAAAAAACATTCATGCATTTATTATTATCATGTTTTGTTTTCTATAGGCTGAACTTATCGTTAATCCAGCTAGGAGTAAGTAGGGAATTCCATGTGTAACCAATCATTGTCTGACTCAGTGCACTAGAGAGCAAAATCTGCCTTCAGGGGAGAATGTGTGAGAGCATTGACATAGGAGAAGGAGGTGTGATGCGTGCGTGTGCGTGTACGAGCGTGTGTGTATGTGCACCCAGCGGGTTTTCCTGAAATCAATCAGCAGTCTGGCTTCACTTCTGTCTCTCTTGTCAACTCCTGTGTGGCAGACTGTCTGTCTGCCCCATGCCAAGCACTCAACCAAAGACAGTAAATTAGCTACATTTACTGTCTTGGTCCAAAACACATTTCACAGACATTTGTTATCACAAGAATCTATCTTATTCCGCCTTTCCAAGGAATAATGGGTTGGAAAATCCTGAAGAATTCACCCTAATGGATGAATCTGAACAAGCTGTGATTTTTAGACTATACAATGGCTTACAAAAGTACTCACACCACAAATTGTTTTTACATTTTGACCAACAGAAACAAGCACATAATTGTGAAGTGCAAGATAAATTATTCTTGTCTGCCAAGTTTCTCACAAATAAAAATCTGAAAAGTGTGTTCAGCCAATCTGAGTCAATACAAAGATTGTATGATCTTTACCAGCTTGTTACATCCAGAAAAAGATATTTTTATTCATTTGACGATCATATTGGATAGAAATGAAGAGTATCTGTTGAGATCAATTGGAAATATAGTCAAGCATTACACTGGTCAATGGGCAAAAAAATTGTCAGAGGATTTTTTTAACTGTTTCAGGGTCATTTTGATGAGCTGAATCCAAAAATCACACTGGTTTTACTTAATCAGGAAAACATTCTGAACTATGGATGCGACATGAGCATCAAAATACGTAACTATGACAAGAATCATAAACATTAAAGTCACCTTCATGTTCATAACAGATGTTATGTCATATTTATGACAGTGTGAACTGAGACTAAGTTGAAACTTTGACTAGGTCATTCTAATTCATGCACGTGTTTTGATCTGCACTATTCTATTGTTGTTGTGGCTGAATGTTTTGCATAATCTCTCTGTCAAATGGTGATCTTAAGCCTCAGCCTCAACTCTTTTTCACCCTCTAACAAGCTTCTTTGACTCCACCCAGCTATTCTGCCGAAGAAAATCATTCCCACCCCACATTCTCCCACATGTTTGCCATGTCCCCTACAAGGATTGTAGCAACCTGGAATTGTGACTTCTTTTGTTTTTCTTTTAAAGGTTTTCTTCTCACAACCTTTCTGTAAAGGCCAAATTTATGGAGTGAACGGCAGTTTCTCGGCTGGCCTGGGAACACTTTGATTCCCCTAGAGGAGCCGGCTCAAGAGGCGAAGGAGAGGGAAGTCTGGGCCTTTCTACTGCTGCCCCTGTGACCCAACCCCAGATTAAGCAGGAGAAAAAAGATGGATGGGTGAAAAAGTTGTTCTGTCAACACCTGTGCGTTACTATGAGTTTCTGACTGGTGTGTCTTAATAATGCTCAGACACACTTTACTTCTTTACTTGTTTAAGGCAGCAAATTCTGACATAACTTGTGATTCAAGAACATTTAAATGTTGCTGCAGTGATGAAGATACAATCATAGAAAGATACACAAAAGGCTTGAAAAATACTTCCTTGAATTTCTGAACAATGCTTATTGTGTTGCAACATTGCACACAGATGTTTGCATGCATCAACCTATTCTATCTTTGCGCAACAATCTCTCAGTTCAAAACATGGTTAGTCATTTCTTCAAAGATCACTTTCTCACTCCCACTGTGCGCCGGAATAACTCCCACATCTCGTCACAGGAAAACAAGGTTTATCCCTTCAACTTGTGTCCACAGGCTTCATGGGATGAGCTAACTGAAGTGGCAAGAAGATCTGAGATACACAAGTTTAGTCTGGCAGGCATAAAAACAGGAATGGAGGAAACCTTCAAGTAAAAGTGGAATCTATTCTTTCCTTTATGATGATGTGATATGATAAAAAATTAAGGTATTTTCCAGATATAAATCAAATACACAAATGTGTAGAGGAATGATGTGAGGTTAAAAACATTTCAGATAATCTGTTTGCACGGAATAAAGCCAGCATTGATGCAGGCAGCTTGGATTTTTGTAGAGATTTACAGTGAACTCTCAGAGACCCTAAATGACATTTCTAAACTATTTTCCTCCCACCACTAACGTCTGGACACACTTCCTGCATTCTTTTACTATTGCTTGAGTTCCTGTAAGACTTTAAAATTAGTGTAAAACTCACAGAGAAGGTTTGATAAATGAACAGGACATATTAGGTTTGAACAAACTTGAAATATTTGGTTCAGATCAGAAACGGCGGTGGTTGAAATCGATGATTATTCTGAACATTTTAGAGAAATTTTTAATTAGAGAAAACATTTCATCCTGAGAACAATCTTAACTTAAAAGAAAACGTTTTTGCCACACTCCCCAGTGTCACATTTATTAGCACCCTTGTTGGTGACACTTGAAATTAATCGAAAAACGCTTCCACATGTGGAATTTGGCCGCATGGTTTTGATCAGCACTATCCCAAAAAAACAAAGATTCAGTTTTTTTGGCAGACAAACAATTTTATATTTCAAATGTCCAGGTTTTTCAAAGAATTATTTTGGAAAAAGACTTAACAGAGAACATTCATTCATTTCTGCACATGCATCCTGAGTTTCATGACCAATTCACCTGATTTTTGTTGAATGAAACGTTCAATTAGTCTCATATGACCAGAAGCCAAGGCTCCAGTTAAAATCTCCAGGAGAGTTCAACAAGCTCCACATGTTCATGTGCTCTGACAGAGACGGCTTTTTCATCCAGATGCCTCCCAAACAAGTTTGTTTGTAGTAATGATGTCTAATTGTTGTTATGGAGACTTCACCCTGAGTTTTGGAGATTTTTTTCCCCTTCCCTGCCCTACCATCCTGCTCAGGGTTTGTGGTGGAGAGATCAACTTAACTTGTGGCTAAGAGAAAAGGGCCTGTTTATCACATTATCTTTAGGAAAATAAAAGTTGCTGATTTCTAATTTAAAGTGCCTGGACACTCTGATTAACTTAAAAAAGGATAAATTTAAATATTATTCCCTTACTTTTATGTAAAAAGAATTGCTGAAGGCTTTAATAAATGTGACACTGGTGATTTTGTTTTGTTTTATGCATTTTTACACACATTTAACAGGGATGCAAAAAGTGTTGAGGTCGCTGTAAAAAGTTAGATTTTTTTTTATTGAGCCACATACTTAAAACAAACCATATTTGTCTCTATGAATAAAAATAATAAACATCATTATTTCTAATGTGGGCTGTCAGAGACTCGTCATGTCACTCCCTTTAATCAGAGAGGTCCCTGTTTAAGAGCTGTTCCCACAATATCAGGTCAACCATCTCACACATTTCAAGTAATGCACAGCAGATGCAGCAAGCTGTCATAATACGTGGCGTCATGTCACGGTCTGCGCACAGTCACAGTGACGACGACTGGGCTTAATACCCCGCATGCCAGAACATGCAGGAATGGATCCACCAAAGGCGGGCGTGGGATGAAAAATGTTTTCATCACAGCAAAAAGAAGAGAACAGCAGTTTCATGTTTGAGGATTCTGTAACGCAAACATCAGCAAATGTATAGCTGTCACTATCAGGTTTTTGTTTTCTGTTAGTTTTAGGTCACATCTATTGTTTAAGTTAAAAGAAAATGTATGTATCTTGGTTATTCATCAGTTTTAAAGGTGCAGCCTGAAACTGATCAAAAATAAATTGATTTGGTGTGGGAGCTGATCAATGAATCAGTCTTTATGTACAGTGCAAGTTTCATTCACGTTAAGGGTCAGATAATATTGATATTAAGACACAAAAAAGCAGAGTTTTGCACATATTCAAAACAAAAAAATACAAACAAAAACTAAAATAATTAACATTAATTAAATTAAAACAGATAAAAACATAAATCTAACTATTATAAAGCTAAATTGGGAATGAATAATGTTAATTACTAAAAGTCATGTGAAAGCCAAATTAGAAAGACATTCTGGGTTTGCTTTAAAAGCTCCATGGTGGGGCGTGCTGTGGTGGCGCAGGGGTTAGCACGCCCCACGTTTGGAGGCCTCAGTCCTCGATGCGGACGTCGTGGGTTCGACTTCCGGACCCGGCGACCTTTGCTGCATGTCTTCCCTTCTCCTTGCCCTCCTTCCTGTTAATCTACTGTCTAAAATGTGAGCCACTAGTGCCACAAAGAACTCTTTGGAGGAAAAAAAAAAAAAAAGCGCCATGCTTAAGGGGTTGTATTTATGTAATTTGTTTCCCTATACTATGTGTATATCAAAAGATCTTATGCAAAATCCTCCATATGACATGATAGGAACTTATATTATGCAACAAACAACTAATAAGCTGGAAGATGACGACATCAACATGGATTTTCTGAGGCAGTCCTGATGTTGCAACATATATTATGGTTGCACCAGTCAGTCAGTTGATTAAAAGACGGTTGAAGAACTTTAAAGGAGAAACTAAAGCTGTTGAAATGAATGTTTAAGGCTTTTATTGTGCCAAACACCCAGAAGTTGAATTGAATCTCAATAAAACCAAAGAGCCTAACAGGTATGGATGTTGCACTTGAGCCAAAAACAATCAATAGAGAGAAAAAACAAACAAACTGATAAATGTTTTAATTTATTTTTCTCTTGTACTATATAACTTGTTCAGTAATTTATAAAAAATGCATTTACTGACTCCTTCAATAACATGTTTTCAATGTTCATAAAGTATTTAAACATTCACCCATTGTTCGCTGGCGAACAGCTGAAATCCAAACCCCTGAGACGCGCTCTAAATGCTTATAACTGCCTATTTTAATCAATTAAATACCAAATATGCTTTAATATGCAGTAATACGCAGAGTGAAAACTGTCTTACTACTACCACAGAAACTGACATCCTCCGTTGTTTGATAAAGTACATAAATAGACAAATTTCCCACATAAATTTGAGTTTTGTTTCACAGAAAAGCAATAGGTGGTGATCCTCTGTCATCATCCAGCGATATAAATGGTGCAAAGCCTGGACTCAATAAGAAATAAGTTCTAATACTTTTATTTCCTAATAAAATTACTATTATGACTTAGCTGTCTCATAACTGAGATACACGCTTTCTTTTAATCAAAGTGGCAACGGAGTAAATGAAAGTGACAGTAAAAAACATTTAAATAGTCGCATTTTTCTCTAAAACAACTGGCTGAGGGAACTTTCTTTTAAAAAACATAAAATAACAGGAACGTCCAAGCCCACTCTGGTTCTTCAGAAGAGGATTTGGGTGGGTTCGATTAGTCAGAAACCTACGCAGAGTTTTACAGAAACAGCTAAACTAAATTAGAAATTCATGTTTCAAATTAGGGGTCTAAATGCTTTTTGCCCTCACTCGAAGAAACATCCCCTTAATGAGACTGCAAAACAGATTACACAGAGCAGTGAAGGCATCTGTTATTAATTAAAACAAAACACACACAAAAAAAGAAAATGACAAGCATTCCAGAGCAGCAGCAGCAGCGGCAGCAGCAGCAGCGGCAACAACCCCCCCATCCACACCACCCACCCACCCACTGTTATCTCTATCTGCTTTCCCTTCTTCTCCCTCCATTTCTGTCATCTTCACAAAAAATAAATCTCCTTGTTGTGTGGGCGAAGGCCAACTGGAATGTTGGAAAAGACACACAAAAAAAGAGAAAAAAGGACACATGCCAACTGCTTTTTTTTTTTTTTGTCGTCCCTCCAGTCGCTTCAGATTGTTGCTTTCACTTCTGTCTCTGTCTCACACTCAGACATGCACACATCCTCACCACAGAAACACAGACGAGACGGGATGGATCGAGGAGTTGGGGCATAAATAACAAAGAGAGAGAGAGAGAGAGGGGGGAGGAAGATGGGTGTGGTGGAGGGGCTTTGAGGGGAGAGTGGGAAAAAGAGCCCAAAAGACGAACACTCTGAGGAACATGGAAAATCCCTGGTTCCCATGCCAAAAATCTGCCGCAGCAAAAACACATGCAAACACAGAGACCCAGAGGAGCTGAGGGCCTATAGGGCACTCATAGCAGATCAGAGGGTTGATGATAAAAATGATCGGGGAAAAAATTACTCTCAGAAATCCTAAATTTTCTGTCACTCTCATCACTTCCTATTAAAGTTAAAATAGAAAAGTGCAGCTCAGCTTTCCAAGGGCAGTAAAGAAAACTAATACGTCAGTCTGTATATGTTCTGCATTTATCTCCCGTTTTGATTTCTCGGGAAAAGGGATGTTTTCCGATTTGCAAAAGATAAATTTTTTCTTACACCCAAACAAAAATTATGCAAAATTACAGGAAATCCACAATGGTCAGATTTAACAACAAAACAAATTAGATTTAAAAGGATGCGCCATTATGACCAATTCAGCATTTGTTAAAGTAAATAGTAGTTTATTGCTTTTCCACAGTTTTTCTTTCATGCTACAACCACAAACTTATGTGTATTTTATTTGGAATTTTATGTGACTGACCAGAAAAAAATTATACATGAGGGGAGTTTCCAACAGTTTTTGTTTCTAACATTTCTTCTTTTTTTTTTTAGAAATACAAATCTGGAAAGTTTGACATGACGCCCCCTTGTATTGGTACGCCTAAATAAATCCCAGGACAATGAAGAAAAAAAGTAGAAAAAGCCTCAAGAAATCCTGATTCAGGACACAGCAAACATGTGAAAGAAGGTGCTCAAACGAGATGAAGCCACTGCCCATCACCCGAAACACCCATCCCCTTTATGAAGCATAGTGGTAGCAGCATCATCCTGTGGGGATGATTCAGCAGAGGCAAGGAAACTGGTCAGAATTAATGGGTAGGCCTGTCACAATAACAAATTTTGCTAGACAATAAATTGCCCCAGAACTTATTGTGATAAACAATAATATTGTTGTTTTGAGATCAAGTAATAAAATAGTAATAATGACACAGCAATGCGAGAACACATTCTTAAGGATCAATAACCTTTAAATTCCAGTGAACATTTAAACACTGGAACTGTAAGATATTGTAAATATCCAAAATAAATGCAGAAAACAACAAATACAATGAATAAGGAAGTCTCTGTAAATAAAATTATCTTTCAAAAAGAGGGCAAGTTGAGACCAAAGCACCAGACTGAATACTTCTATCATTAAGCTTTTGGTAAAACGATAAGTTAAGCGAATGAAAATGATTGAATTTCTTTTAATTTATCATGCGATTAATTGATTTATTATTTATTACAGCTCCATGGGAAAATGCATGGAGCTGAAAACAAGACAATCCTGGATGAAAAATCTCAGAGGCTTCCATACACTGGATCGGAAGTATGAGGATTTAGATCAAACCATGTTTAAAACAGTCTAGTCAAAGTCCAGACTTAAATCAGACCAAGAATGTTGTGCCAGGACTTGAAAATGACTATTTACAGACAATATGACTGAGCAAATGGTAAACGGTCTGTAATTGTATAGCTGCTACTATATGCCGGCGCCTCTGGCCACCACCAGCAGGCAAGGCGGTGAAGTGGCTTACCCAAGGACACAACAGATGTTGCTCAAGGACACAACGTCAGGGTCGGACAGAGCGGGGATCGAACCAGCAACCCACCAATTATAGCACAAACCCCTGCCACTGTTGCCAGCAAAGACTCAGAGATGTAATTTTAGCAAAAACTGCCTGAGTTGCATGAAGAGCAAATGAACGAGTCTTGGCAGATTTTAATTTGTTAAAAAAAAAACAATCTGTTTTCCTTACTTTCAAACCTTTTAAATAAATCAATGAAATCCCAGTACACTTCAGGTGAAGTTTGTGGAAAACATAAAAAAATTAAGTGTGTGAATACTTTTGCAAGGCACTGTAGTTCCAAACAGCAACACGACTCACAGTGCATTTCAATGGTTTCTCTTTCCTGCCCAATGCCTGCAAGTGACACAGTGACTATCTATAGCCTGATCTATTTTCAGACCAGGCAGGCAGGACGCAGTTCAGCTCATACTTAAACTCATGCAGTGTTAGAGGGGAAAATGGCTAATCAACATTCAGGTCATGCACCAAATAATTACTTGGGGCCTGTTTTAGAAAGATGAGGTCTTGGTTTGAACGATCATGGAAGCACCCGAGAGCCTGGGAATCAGCCAGGATATTAATGCCGAGAATCCAACTGTTGATCTGGAGGAAGCACAGGCAGACTGGGTGAGAGTGAGAGTGGAGGAAAGCTGGTTCCATCTTAACCGCGGGTTTCTTGTAAGGCACAGCGACTATTTCCGAGCTCTCTTTCACTCAGGGATGAAAGAAAGCCTGGAAGAGGAGCTATATCTGAAAGGAGGAGTGCATGCAAGAGGTTTTCTTATTGCGCTTGCTGTCTGCAGGGATGAGAACCCCCCCATCAGGGACCCAGAAGAGCTTGTTGAAGCCGTAGAGTGCGCTGCTTTCCTGCAGATTCCCACCTTGACTCGGCATCTTTGCGACATCATAGACTCGGATAACTGCCTCTTGCTTTACCATGCGGCTTCCATCTTTGGAGTACACAGACTGTTTCAGAACGCCGCTCTCTTTCTTTGTGATGCTTTTGACGACCTCAAGGAAGCAGCAGAAAGCACAATTCCTGAAGAGCTGCTCAAATACTCTCAAACACTCTCCCCTGCTAGTTATATCGCTATCGGTACCCATACGCCATCAATGGAGCTGCTACAGGACACTTTCAGGGTTGTTTGCTTCCTTGATGAAAAGGAAGGGGAGTGGAAGCATCTGACAAACCTGCCAACTCTTTGCAGTACCTCCAGGGCTGGGGTGGCCGTGCTTGACAATCGGCTGTACATTGTCGGAGGAATTTACGGCTATGGCAAAGACACAGTGGACCGAAGCTTCTGTTACAATCCAGATTCAGGGATATGGACAACTCTTCCAGGTCCACAGCAACCAAGATACGACTTTACGCTGCTTGGGCATGAGGGGCGCCTATATGCCATTGGTGGAGAAGCTCAAAGACAGATAATTTCCACAGCGGAGAAGTACAACGCTGCAAAGGGAGAGTGGACATTTATCCAACACGCACCCAGACCTGTAGCATCTGCAGCTTGTGCTGTTGCTCGTCAGCGAATGTTTGTTTGCTTCTGGAAACCCCCTGACACTACAGATATCTATGAGTACATGCCACTAAAAGATAAGTGGAGTCTCACCACCACCATGATCAGACCGCAAAGCTACGGCCACTGTATGGTGGCCCACAGGGACAATTTGTATGTGATGAGGAATGGGCCTTGCGATGACTTCCTGCGCTGCCTGATGGACTGCTACAACATCACGACTGGTCAGTGGACTGCCATGCCCGGGCATTACATAAACAGCAAAGGGTCGCTGTTCACTGCGGTGACAAGAGGGGACTCTGCGTTCACAGTGAAGCACATGTTGACTCTTGAATACACCATCACGGCAAATGGATGGAAACCCCACAGACAGATGAAGGGATTCCCAAAGAGTGGTTCACTATGGACTTGTCTACTTAGACTCCCCAAGACTGGACCAGTTACACCAGAACTGGATGTGGATGAGAGACAAAGAGAAATTGCTTTGCCAGACATTTCAGAAAGATTTGTGGATGCTATACAACAGATGTGAAGTTACTCCAACTGTGCTAGAATGATTAAAAGTCTAAGAGATAAAAAATATTGGAATACTTCTGGACATTTTTAACAGATAAATGCTCTTCACACATTCACTTACTCACATACACAACACAAACACAAAGATGTGCTGACACTGAGGATTTGGTCTGATTAGCAACAGCTGTTTCTGTGGTTTAGATCAGGAAAGGCCGCTGTGTCTGTGTGTGTAAAGTTCAAAGGGGTTGATGGGATGTTCTAAGCCTCTCATTCTCTGCCATTTTCCCTAAGTCACACTGGGCCAATTCAGGAACCAGTAATTTCCTGGTCAACACAAAGGCCTACCACTCACACACTCCTGAGCAATTGCTGCTTTAGTGTGTGGTCACTTGTTACTGTGACTTATAGGCTTGTAAACAGTCTAGGATTTTTTTTCTTGCCTGTTTCAGATAAATAAAAGCAAATATTATTAGGTTTGCATTATATTAGTGATAGTAACGCCTATTATTACAATGCCTTGCTAGAGTATTTACAGACCTTGAATGTTGTTACTGCTTGTAAAGTTACAATAAAAATGACTGAATAACTCAAGTGGAGGAAAAGTTACACTTCATTTTCAAATTTAAAACACATCATTAGTGCAGAAGGTATTTGAGATAATTGCCAGGTGACTTCATTGATGGATAAACCAACCCTGGACCAAAACTGATAGACTGACTCATGGGAGCAATAATCAAATAAGCAGCTAAAGGGCCAATGGTGAAAATTTGTTGACAGAACAACTATTAGTCATACAGTGCAATAATTGGGCCTTAATGGAGAAATAACAATCAGAGGCACAGCATGTGGAAGCAGGAACTCTGGTACTATGCGTTTCCCAAGCTGAAACATTGTGGTGGCTACATCATGATATGTGTGAGAGTTGCCTAGTTAAAGTCCAGATCTAAATCTAACTGAGAATCTATGAAAAAAGTTTAAACTTTGTTCACTGACAATCAAAGTTTGTAGTTTCAATGTTAAGACGATTCAAGGGATGTGTAAAACTTTTGCAAGACACTTATGTCACTGAAGTCATTTTGCAAACTTGACAATTTAATGATTTCACTGAACCTTCCCTCTGATTTAAATTCAGTTTCTGGATGTCAGTGCTATCTGCTAAATTTAAAATCTCCTAATTCTTTTCTTTACTTTGATGGAACGGGAACAGCTGGGAATAACTTACTGTTCTGGGTGGTGGTAGGTCAGGAAGGCTCTTCTGTGGCACTGGGACAAATTTTGCTCCTTTTCCATTGACAAAGGCATCCAAATGGTCATCTGCTACACAGATGCACAGAAGGAAGAACAAAAAATAAGATTTATCTCCAAATCTTGCACTTATATTGATTATTTTGATTTTAAAAACCTGTGGGAAATCAAATAACTTGAGCATTATGCAAATGTAGACGCAGTATTTTTTTTTTTTTTTATCAAGCACTCAATCTCCAGATGTTTCACTACTCTCTTATGAACCAATGCTTTCTGGAAGTCCTTTGAGAACAGAATCTTCTTTGTTCAATCACAGATACTGAATAAAAAAGCCATATGTAGAAACATTTTGCATGAACTTGCTACTCTATTGCACATATAAGCTTTATATATAACAAAAGAGAACAATGGCCAGAGCTTAAATTAATGCTATGAATATTTTATTATATAGTTTATAGCTACTATAAAGTTACAGTCTACATCTGAGAAGACAATATGTGCGGCTAAGCTATTTTTACAGCTTGATTCCTACCTATTTTTTAAATTTATGAAGTAATTGATGCCTGCAGAAGTAGTCGCCCCCTATCGGTGGCTGTAAGACATTGCAATATAACCCCTCGCCAACTCAACATATGCAGCAACTAATGCTATTGGTAACACTGTTGCAACAAAGAAAAGAATAAAATAAGAGCAAAAACTTGATCTACATTCACTCCATTTATGAAAAAGCTAGCAGGAACACTGCAGCACAGCTATCTGAAACAGGAAGTTAGAAAAGAAGAAACCAAACACTCCCTTCAGCTGTAGTTTTAAAAGTTGTGTATTTTTGACATGTGGAATCTATTTTAAGTGGACGATTATTGTAGTAAATGTGTTAATATTAATGAGAACTTTCAATAATAACTTTGGTTTGATGTTGATAAACAATAGCCTCACTGATTAAAGTTTCTAACACTGCAGGAATTTATGAGAAGCTACAGCCATCTCAAAGTGTGACTGTCTCATCCACAGGAAGTCATTCACTGGACACTTTATTGGGTACATCCTCTAGTAAAAATTTGTAATTCTCTTTTGTCTTAATTATTTTGGCCGTTGATTAAACAATGTGGACATATTCCTCAGGCATTTTGGAATATTCTGCCATGCAGCAATGTTTAGGTGGGTTGTAGTGTTTAAATTAATGACCAAAATATCATTTAATGGCCACCTATAGCTTGAAGCACGATGAATCCTTATTTCCATTGGATCAGAAAATGTTTTTTCTATTTTTTGTTGTTTAAGTTCAGTGAACCTGAGGAAATTGTAGCCTCAGTTTCCAGTTATTAGTCTATGAGTGTAGTATAATGTTCTGCTGCTGAAGCCTCTCTGCTTCAAGGTTCAACATGTCATATGCTCAGTTTAGCGATGGTATTTTGCATTCTTTGGTTGTAATGAATGGGTGTTTGAGATACAGTTCCCATCTTATTATCTTATACCAGCCTGCCATTCTCCTCTGACATCAACGGTTGAGGTTCAAAGACGCCAAGTTAAGTTGCATGACTTACTGCCCCAAGAAAAAGGTGCTGAGCCCCTTCCTTTCTCGTAGGCATTTGAAGATTTTTAGATTCAAACACACGTCTGCTGATTATAAAAGCTCTATTCTCACATCTCAGCGTTCCATCAGCTCTGTAAAAGAAAACTTGTGGCTTTTCTAGTGCTGCCACTGAATGCAAGTGTTAAATCTGCTTCTTGCTCAAACCACATTCTTCATCGCCGTCCAAACAAAACAGGTCCGTCTCAGATGGTGAGGAGACTTCGAAGAAACAGACAGGAAATGGTGCGTGGGAGGAGGACGGGTGAGGGGGCGCCTCTGCTCGCAGCAGCTTATCTTTTCTGCTGTTCATTTCACTTTAAATGAAGTTTGAGATGTGATAATGGTGTTTGTGTGCACTGTGTAGACCAAACAACAACACATAACAAACACAAGAGTCCTTCAGGTGAGAACTTTTCTTTTAAAGCTTCATCACAAACATTCCTTTTAAAGTTAAACATTAAACAAGATGAATTTGATAAAGTGAGGTCAAAAAACAAAAAGATAAGTGATGTCTAAAACTCAAAACTGAACAAAACACTAAAATACAGCTTCTTAAACAATGCTGTGAAAAATTGTGCCAATTTTTCTTTTTTTTTTTACTTTTTTTTATGTCACATTTACTATTTCATATTCAATATTTTGTTAACTTTATACGTAATTTTACTGGAGTGGTTTGGTCACAAACTGATTTTCCTCCAGAATTTTCTGCTAAAGTTTTCAGCAAGTTGTCCAGACAGAATATTGTCCCAAAAGTCTTGGTTTTATATAATATATTAATTAAATTTTTTTTGCCAAATACGATCCTGGCCTTTGTGATCCGCCATTGATATCAGTTCTTGAACTCTCAGTGTCTTTCTTATTGTTGCGTCATTAACACTAAACTTAACACAGACAAATGAAAATACCAGAACTTTAGATGTTGTAGGTTCTTTTGTGACCTTCTTGATGAGTCGCTGATAGACATGGGAGTAACTTTGATAGACCAGAAATTTCTGAGAAGGTTCACCAGTGATTCATGTGTTTTGGAAAATAGCACTGTGTGGTTTGGAGTAGAACCAAAGCCGTACAAATGCCTTGTGCGCATTTCCAGCGTGACAGATTTCAGTCAGTTTGCTTCTTATCGGTTCTGTAATTTCTTTACATCAGGGCATGATGTGTCAGTTTAATGTGATAAAGCCTACTTCATGTTGTCAGAAAGGTTTTGCTGAAGTGATTTCCTGCAGCTACAGGTCAGTAAAAAAGTGGCTTCACAACAGTTAATTTCATGAGTTAACATTTACCTTTTCACACTGTTCTAATTGAAGAAATAAAATCTTTATTTGAATACTCTACTTTGTATTCACTCTTGAATTTATAAACTGATTGTTGTGGTTATCTGAAACGTTTAAATGTAACTGTAACAGCTCTAGATGACGACTTTATGAAATGTAATCCTGCACAACACAAGATGATGATCGGCAGTCAAATGCTAACAAGCTGGCAGGTTTAAATTAATACTTTTAAGTCATTTCTGTTCTGTAATGCATGCATGGCATCAATTGTTAGATTATGACAACGAAAGTACACCCCCTTATTCACCACTTAAATGGCCTTCACAAGTTTGCATAAATATAAAAATAAGACTGAATTTTTCCTAGTGACTTGTCACCTTGTAGCAACAAAATACTTCACGTCTCTTACCTTTGTCATCTTTGACTTTTCCAGAAACAACCACTTTGTTCATGTAGATGTATTCCTCATCACCACCTGCGTAAAACAACAACAACAAAAGTGGTTAACACTTTCACAGGTGGAAAGATCACCTCAGACCAAGCAAGTTTTCAACCAAACAAAAACACAAGTGTCAGGAACATTGTAGAGACAAACGGAAGGAAAAAAAAAAACAAGAACCAGAAAAATAAGGTCACTGTTCAGATGAAAAATTAGTTGTCCCACATGTCAGAATACTTAAAGCAAGACACAACAATAAAAACAAAAATATCTGTACAGTTTTGAACCAATTATTTCTAGTTATTGTATGTAATCCATGGTTTAACTTTGACTTTTAAAGAAAACTCAACGTTAAACATTTAGTTTGACAGATTAAAACCCAGATTAATGTAAGCATATTTGCTTAGCACTTTCCTTAAAACCCTTATATCCGGATTTCACAGGGAAAAGTTCCCAACATTCATTAAGCTACGCAAGTCTGGCAAATAGGTTCCAACATAGGATGTCTGGACCCGGTCACTGTTTCTTTCACTGAACTATTCATAGACATAAAAACAAGTAAATTAAGTGTTTTTTCTAAATATGTGAACATATCAAGTGAAAAGACAACAGAGCATTTCAGGCAATCAAGACAAACTGGTCTGGTTCTAAATGTCTATGTTATAAAGTAAATGTATCAGACATTTAGGTTACTGTGTCACTGAAAACATTAAAACATCTCTAAAAAGTGTTCCATGTTTTCAGTTTTGACAAAAACTGAATTTTTCTGATGTTTTTTTCTGTATTTTTTGCACTTTAGGTCAGCATCATCACCAGGTTTCCGGCTCTTGTTTGGGTTCATTTGCACATTTCGGACCAAAACACGTTCCTCCCCGGTGACACAGAACCCGTCTCCTTCCTGAGTGATATGATGTTTGGACATTCCCATCAAGTCTAAACTGTCAGTTAGTTGTTTTAAAACATTAACTGTTGCATTTCTGGATGCATCTTGAAGTATCCAGAAATGGTTCCCAAGGGTGAGGCAGACCTGTGTGGCTCCACGATAGATTTCCAGGCTGATTTCTTTGGACTTTCCTTTTCCGTGAAACAAGAAAGTGTGTTGAAGGCATGACTTGTGAATACTTTCACAGGCATGCCTCGAGAAGTTCCCTCGTTATTTAAAGAAAAAAGTAATCATTCTGTATGCAAAATTCTAATTTAAAAGACAATATCTATATCTGATCTTCTCTGTCGTTATTGTGACATTCAGCAAATAGAACTAATGTTGGTGATCTAAGCAGACCTAAAATAAGAGGACTTTAGTCAGTGTACATAAACCTGTGGTTTCAACTGTATTGCAAGATTCTAAGGACAATCTTTGTTTTTTTTAATCAACTGTACGTTGAGAATCCTTTGCTTCCTTTGCAGTAAATGTGGGAAAATCTGATCTCAGTTTTGTGCCAAACAAACGTTAAGGATGTTTGACTGAAGTTCAGGATTTAAGAGGGCGCTCCATTCCAACAATCAGACCATTGTGCAGGCAGATGGGATCACTATTGACACCCACTCTTACCGGGGTAAGCATTCATCAAACATTAGTCAGAGACCTTGTCGCTTGCACAGATAGAGCTTTGTGCCACTCCCATCTTTGAAGTTTTGAGGATTGTTGACTACTTTTGGAATGTAACTATTAAACTTAATCTGTGAAAAACACTCATAAAAACAAGTTTGGATTATTTCAAGCAAAGATGAGGCTTGAAGGTGGATTGAACATCAACAATGATGTAATGTTTTTTTCAATGTATGTAGTTAAATAAGGCATTCACTGACAAAAGTAGGATTAAGGCCTGATTTAGAATAATTTGCTTATGTGATTTATGTAATATCAATGATGTGATTCGTAAGGAGTTGTTTTATGTAGATCAAAAAGCAGATGGCATAACAAATGGAGCTTTAGTTTTATCTGGAAGTTTCAGGAGCTTCCAACCTTCAAAAAAATTATAATTAAATTCCCCTTAGTCATATATTTCCTAATCATAATAAATCTAATCTCAAGGTGGGTATACACATTGAATTGTATCGAACTGATAGTCCAGTTCAGTTGAAATTACAAATTAGAGCAATTAGCTATCATTTAGAAAGAACTGGTAAAATGTCATCCATCCAATAAATCCAAGACATAACTACCTATTAACAAACTGTTAAAATATTATAGCTTTCTCTGCATTTGATGTAGTTTGACACATGCAAATTCAAACTGATTTGATTTGACTGATAAAATAATATTTAAGCGTGATATAATATTTTGAAGCTCTATTTGTGAAGCCCATGAGAGTCTAGCGGGCCACAAAAACAGCTATTATGGGCCGGATTGGCCTGCAGGCCTCGAGTTTGACACATGTGGTACATGGTTTCTGTGACGTTCTTAAATAAAACTGAAAAGCTCAAAACCAGATAAACCAGATACAATAAAGGGCTCCACTAATCTGGCTCTCATTCAGCCTCTATCTAAGCTCTAGTTTAATGTAAAATATTAATAATATCCATTTTTAATTAATACAGGGTAAAAAAACAAATCATGTTCTTAATCATTGCAGGAATATCTGCAGGAAAGGGTTAACTTGACCTGTATGCGCACTCTAATAGTGGTTTAGATGATGAAACTTTGTAACAAAGAAATATGTACATGGTGGAGGAACAATAAAACGCTCGTAACTTTACCACATAAACGGCCAGAGTAAATGTTCTGTCTTCAACAACAAACCTTGAGGTTGCAGCACAGCGGAGCAAAACTGGTTATTATAACGTGTTCTGGGAACTGATCACGAAACTGCAGCCCAGTTGTTGAGGGAAGCTGTTTGGTTGAACTGCATATTTGAGCTGAGTAAGATTTTACCCTGAGAGGAAATCAAACAAAAACTCCAACCTTGGGGTGAAACTCTCACGAAGCGTCGCCTTTGAAACTGACACCGTGAGGTGAAACCAAACAGCAGCAGAATAAAGCGATGTTTTGCCTGTACAGTGAAAACAGATTTTTAAAGGGAACAGAGTTGAAAGGCTATTTATAAGCTCCTTTGCAAAGGAAGTGAGCATCCCCCAGAGGATAAATGCAGCTTTGGAAAAATGATACAGCCTGGAGCCAGAAGAGGAAGTACGGAGAGAGGAGTCCAAGACCTGAACATGGAAAATCATGACTGCTTGTGTGATTGTTAGAGGGCAAGTCTCTGAGAAAGATGCAAAGCTAAGTTCGACTGGCTTTTTCAACCCAGTGGGGAGAGAAAGTGAAAGAAATGGCTCCTTAAAACAAAAAAGCCAATAAAAAAATCTGATTTATTTTACATCCAATTCCTTTTTGAAGCACAGTAAAGAACTGCAGCATAAAATCACATTTTCCCACCATTTTCATGCTGAGATTCAAACCCAGTGAGTAAGAAATATACATCAACATGCTTTACATTTATTTAGGAAGAGTTGTAAAAGTGATAGTTGTAATAAAAGAGGAATAAACAGTTATTTTGATAGCAAAAGCAGAAAAAAGGGAAATACTACTGGAACAACTACCACAAACTGGGGATTACTCCCAGGTACATCTGTTTTTTGACTGCGTAAAGAACTGGGCATTTGAAAAGAATCTGGACATCACCATTTATTAGCGAAAAAGAACAATGATGACACCGTTATTCGTAATTTTGTATTAACTAGAAAAATAATAACATTCTGATTTAATTCTGTAGTGTCCTTAGAAATTAAATGTCATGTTTTCATCAGCTGCAGAAATACAGAGATAAAGATTTGATAATAATAACGGTGTCATAATTGAGTTAGTGTTATAAATTAACTTTTCAATAATATTCTATTATACTGAAAGCTCAGAAAATCTTAACAACAAGCAAACAGTTTGTCAGTTTTTATTTTTGGTCTGTTAGCTTTTAGCTTTTAGCTTTTAGCTGTTAGCTGCTAGCGTTAGCGACCAAGACCAAGTGAACTGGATTTATAATTAAAAATCTACACCAACCCAAATAAGTTAAAATATTACTCGGCACACTGCGACTATTTAAATGAGACCAGACAAAGAACATGTGGGATTCCTCAGGGCAATATTCTCGTAATCTTCTTTTCACCTTCCTTTCTCAAACTGCTCATACTGATGAATTTTGTGACTTAATCTTCAGAAAAAATTACACCTTAGTTGTTGTCATCACCTTTATTTAAAAAAATGCTGAAACTTTGAAGCACCTTTACAACACTAAACTTCTATTTAGTAAAGATAAAGATTTTGCACTTGGTTGACTCAAATAGAAAACTTTTTGTTTTGGTAGGCCAAGTTTCCCTTCCTCTAAATATTTTTGTTTTCAATATAGGTATGTATTTTTTTAAACTCTGGTGGTAGAACCGATAAGGCTTTATTATTTTGGGCTTTATTTGGCCCAAAATATATATAGATTTGTCACAAAAACATCCATTAACATCAGTTCCTGGATAGGCAAGTAAAGGCATCCAGAAGTTTCAGTATCGAAACTGATAAAGTCTGACGGTATTTAGAAGTTTCCTGCATCTATAAATAATACGGTGGGAATTTTTAGATGCGAGAAAATAGATCTTGAAATAGATTGTCCTTTTTTTTACCTTTTAAAGTCTGAATTAAAGCCATTAGTTGATGTTTCACTTATTAGAACTACATAAAACTCTGTGTTTTTGCTATTATTAATGTATCAAGATGTTTGAAAAGTACGCTCTCTAATATTTTTTCATCTTACCACTTGAGGTTCTGTAGGACTGCAGGAGATCTGACAGCAATCCCTTCTGGACGGTGGCATTCCCGCTCAGAGTCTCCCTGTCCAGGATGAGCAGGAAGCGGTGAAGCTCCATCAGGAGCTGGTCCAGCACTGAAAAGCCCAGACAGACAGCAGGAATTCAGATTTACAGCAAAACAAAAACTCCTTTAAACCTTTACTGCACATTGATTGGCATGGGAATGTTTGGTCTTGCATAAGTGATTTAAGGCCACGTCCATCACAGTTTCCACATTTCACAAAAAAAAGGAACGCAAAGAGGAAACGCGTACGTTTCCCGCCAATCATTTAAAGAATATTTCACTTAAAACGGAGATAATTTTTGTTGCTTCTTCAATGTTATGTTTCGTGCCAGAGTTTTACATGGGAGAAACTGTTCTGAGGTTTTCTTCTGGCAGCCATTGATCTCGTTTCTCTCAATCCGTTTGCATCGACAGTGAAAGTCTGTTTCGTGCTTGTTTGGGGGACTCCAGTAAAAGGTCAAGTTCAGAGAGGGGGAGGAGCCTGAGCCTGTCTGGGTGAAGCCCACACACATCCTTTAGGGGTCAGCGCTGAGCTCGCTGCCCTCACTAGCTGTGTGTAGGGGGTTCTTTGTATTTCTCTTCACTGTCTCTTGGCTTCATGAATAAACCCCCTCGCTTCAGTGGGCCTCAGAGCGAGAGAACTTCCTCAGCAAGACAAGAGACATAAGGAGGGTAACAGAGGAGCAGTTTTACTAAAGGAAAAGGACTTGTAGGTATTTGTAGGAAGGAACGCTGTGATTTAATATTCAAAATGTTACGTTAACCCCTGCTAAGATGCCGGATTTTTGGACTGGAGCAAAATACAACAAAAATAAGGATTTCAAGCAACTTTAGAGAAATATATTCTGTACACTTTAACTGAGAAAAACTAATAGAAATCTCTTTGGGCGAAACCTGGTTGTCTAAACTAATTTCTAGTATGTTAACATCCTACACATGGATATTGACCTGTTTATTTTGAAACCCTCTTTCCAAATACATCAGATTGTGAAGACATATCTTGTCCACAATCCTCTTCAGATGACAACTCACATTCTCTAGGTCCAATGCCACTTGACATATTATTAGGCAAAGCTTGTGGAGCAGCCAATCCAGGTGAGCCACTTATTTCTCTTGGCACTGATTGGCTTTGCTCCTAAGAGAGCAAAGCCATTGATATTAGTTTCTGCAGTAGTTCTAAGATCATTTCCACCCTGCGTATTAATGCATATAAAGGTATATTTGGAACTTGAACTAATAAAATAAGCAATTGTAGGTTTTTAGAAGGCTTCTCAAGTAGTTATAACCCCTAGAAGATGCCATTCTCCTGAAAATTTTGCACAAATTTCAGCTTTTAATAAAGGATGAAAATGAGGAAATGTCTGGAACAGAGAGAACAGATGAGCTTTATTTACGTTAAACTACATTCTCTAAAACTGAAGGCATGCGTGAACTAAAGGCAGCTGAATTCAATTTGCAGTATGTATGACTTCACCTTTTCAGTGTTTTTATCCGTTTTAATATTGGTTTTCTTTACAATGTGTTTTTACACTAAAAGTGTGAGCTTTTTATTAGCACTACAGTTTTATGAGTATGTTGTATATATTTTGAAGCAAATGTGGCTTCAAAATTTTTATGCGATTTATTTTAGTCTAAAGATACACCACAAAAGCGTGACATGTCACCAGTAGAGATTCTCATAAATAACTTTACTCAACCAGAAATTGAAAATACAACTCAACTTCTCAAAGTTTGCAAGAACTTCACTTTTCACCCTACATGAAGCAAGAAACTTTTGCAAGGACTGAAAGCTGTTCCTGCCTTGTTGAACTCTGTTAAAACAGTCAAATATCTCATTTTAGTGGCTTCTTCCGGCTCACACTAATCACTAAGCCTAGAGGGGGTTGGGAGTATGTTCATGAACTCTCCTCTCCTTCCTAAATAAGTACAAGAAGGAATATTTTGAAGAATAAGGTGTCAGATCGCAGCAAAATTTTGCCTCTTGGAGATGACAAGACAATTCTTGAAGCTACCAGAAGCAATGTTTCTGGTAGGTTCAAGAAAGCATGGAAAAAAATGTATTTATGCACACAACAGATTAGTGTGTTGGCAACATGATTACAAAAGTCTCTATGTGCGATTCTAACTGTTGTTTTCCAGTTAGTGTTTGGCCACCGGACATGAATCTAAACATTTTTCCAGTCTCTCCTCCTTGTGTGTTTGCAGAGATTGACTCAGATGGCCTTTTGCATCCGAGGACCCTGGGAAACGGAGTCAGCTGACAGGACAGGGAGGTCTGCAGCCCGCCTGTCTTCTCTGAGCCTCGGTTTGGCCAGACGCCTGACGCACATGCAGCGAGTGACCGCAGCCATGCAGCACAAACCCCTGCAGGGAGGCCAAAGGGAACCAGAGAGACCTTCAGAGATACGCACTACTGCAGGGAGTTTTATTGTAAAACCTCAGCAAGTGGGAATTAAATACCAAATTCCTGTTAAAAATGAGTTAACAGAAATTTGGTATTTATTTGTGTTGTACTGACACAAATAAATGTGTCCGTAAGACACATTTATTTGCGTCTTGACAGCATGTCAAAACAGAATTTCTCTTCCGTGCTGCTGCGGTCAGACTTCCTGATTTGCTTCATTCCACATGACAATGCTCTTATTTACTTTTGTCACACATATGCATACTGTGTTGGTGATGAGCTTGCAGATTTACAAAATCAATTAAATTTTGTCTAAAGTCAGGATTTATTTTAAAGTATGCAGTATTCAATGGCTTCATTTTTAGGTAAGTTTAGCAAAACATCAAATCAGAATCAGAGCTTTTGAAATTCCAGAGGGAATATTTGTATTTTATTGAACACATTTAACCCCTGATTGTATATTAAATGTTTTGTGCTATATTGTCTGTTTTCAATTAAGTCGGACTCATTACTTCAATCATGCTGCAACCTTAAACGAAAAAGACAATCCTCTTTCTCCTCCGGCCAACATTAATGATCACATCATATTAATGTCTTCCTAGCAGTTAGATTTCCTTACAGCTAATCGCTTCTCAGCAACGACGCTCGTTGTTTGCACGTTATTTGTGTTAAGCAATTAAAACATGTGGCTAATGAGTATCTGTTCACTTTGTTTAATTAAGGCTGCAGACAAAAATAGAAGTAAAACCAATTATCCATCTTCTTCTCAAAGATTACCTTCAGTTAAAAAATAGCTCGGGAATTGGACTCAAGCTTTTCCCCATCATTCCTTTAATTTGACCATCAGCTGAACAAGGATGTCTTGTAAGGACGTTAGCTGAATTTCCAGTTCTGAGAGGCTTCAGGTTTTAAATCAAATAAAGGAGGCAAGGCCTCTGATTTTGAAAAGGCAGCGTCCATACAAAATGTAATCACAGACGTTCTTTTCAAAGCTTAAATAAACAAACTTATCTGGGGTAAATATATCTTTTTAGACTGTCTCACAGACTGTCTCAAAATATGGCAGGAAGGGCCATAAAACGACAACCTAAGTGGATAGAACAACATTTCAGCAAAGAAACAGATGATAGAGACAGTAGAATTAATCTCAAATAATTTTTCATCGTTCATCTTTACTTCTTATAAATTATTTTTGTAATTTTGTAACAGAAACTGGGATCATTTTGCAGTTTTTCTCTTATCCGTACATCAACTCTCAATCTTCCCTCTTCTCAGGCCTACACTTTTCATTACCATATATTTCCCTGGTACCAAAAAAAATAATGGGAATAGAGTCAAATAAAACAATGTAATTCCATAACAACGGCTTCAACTCGATGATGCAAGAGAAGCAGCTGAGATGTAAGATTTCCAGCCTGGAGCAGCTGGTTGAGGTCTGTTTGGGACACTTCCTCGACTCTGTGAATCAGAGTCATATTTTGGGATGTGGTGCAGATGTTGGAAACAGTTGCAAATAAGCTTGTGTTCCTTTCTTTGCAGCTGAATGCTGAAGTCAACTTAAAAACATTTTCATAAAAGGTTTTGTTTTCACTTTCCATGCATTTTCTTTATCAGTGAACTCATTTTTCCAGCTACTCCCTACTTACCCCCCCCCCAAAATGACAGGACAGTTTATTTTCACAGATCCCATGACTCACAGTCACAGCAGGTTGTTCAAAAATAAAACATTCAACACAGTTTGTCTTAATGTTGGCACCAGAAATTAGTTTAAAACGGAAGCAGGCTGAGTTCATGCAACTGTGAAACAATTTGCTTTTTCAGTTTCCATTCTTATGCAAGCTCTATGTTAAAGCTAGGATTTATTTTGCATGCACCTCAGTCCTGCAGCTGTTTGACAAGCTGTTTATGTCACTTTGATTCTGGTTTTAGTTTTAAGATAATAATTAATACAAAATTTATAAAATCTCTATCTAAACTTTGTGTTTATTAGGACCAACAAGTTGATCTTGGTTCCAACAGCATTAACTGTTAGGACCACCTAAATATATTTATGATGTTGTTAAACAGAATTTGCATTAAAATAAGATGTGAAACCAACAGTGTCAAATGCATGAAATCACCGCACCTTCTAACTGCTGTCAACTGCAGTGTAACTTCATCCAAATGAGAAGTGGTAACAAGAAGGAGAATTGCAACCAACAGTGACCAAACCTCACATCAAATTGATTGGATGGTAGTGAAGTTTGGTCTAACATGGACTGAAGAAGCTTCTGCTTCGGCGTGCATGAATGAAACCGCAAAAGCAGAGCAGTTTTACAGCACATCTTTGCAGCTAAACAATCTGTACAATATACATTTGAAATAAATTATCAACTTTTACTAGTAAAGTAGAAATGGTTTAATTTGAAGATGTTTGTAGTAATTTGTGTTTGTGCACGATTCAGGTGTTGAAAAGACACAAATTGCATTAAATATTCAGCATTTTTTTCTTTCATTTTTCATTTTTGACAAACAGTTGAGAGTACATCACTGCAGCCAATTAAAATGGAGTATATATAAATCAACTAATCAATTCAACAGTCATTACAATAACATGCCTTGACATGCTCCCAATGTTTTTGCATTTATTTGAGTAAACAGTGAATGACCCTCAAATAAGGTTGCCTGTTTAAAAATGTACATTTTCACAGGAAATTTTTTCTGCATAATATTGTCTCTAGTTTATAAAGTGGAAGGCCACAGTGCAGTAGAAATAATAATAAGGTGGAAACTATTGGGGATTTAAACCTCTTTAAAAAATTTAACTTTTCCTGTGGGGGTCAACTAACGCCACATCTGATCGCTTTCTTCCAGCAAGCTTTTGTTCCAGAGTAAGTAGCAGATTATCATCTGATGGCAGCGACTAAATAAAAGATTAAAAACTGTGTCGATTGGTGTTTGATTTCTATTGGCAGGGAGAAACCTTTCCACCGAATCGTGACGGGTTCAACTGCAGGGTAAAACTGTGCTGCTGACATGACTGATTAATTCAAGCTGTGTTTTGATCTCATTGCCGTATAATCCTGAAGATGAAATAAATCTGGAATCAGACAGACGACAGAAAAAGGCTGTTGTCAGAACTCAATTAAAGAAGTGGACATGCAAAGCAAAAGATAGAGTAAAAGATAAGAGCTGCTAAAGACATTACAGGTCAATGCTTTGTTTCCAGTCTAATATCAGACCAACTTGTTTTTATAAAATTTTAGCATTGCAAAAACAAAAAAGAAGCCTCACTTTTGAGAAGACAATATTTTTCATCATGAGTATGTCTAGGACAAAGTGAAACACTTTACCATCACATAAAAAGTTCTGAAATATGAAGAAATATAATTCTTGAATGATGTTGTACAATCTTTCTTTCTTTGGTTTTTCAATTTAACTTAACTGATTAACCAGAAACTGAAACAATGTGGGAGACAATTATATTCATTAAGCTAATTAGTCGAGAAAATAACTTCTAATTTCAAACTTCATACATTTCGTTTACTTAAATTATTAAATTAATTATTAACTGGAGTCAGTTTATTATTGCAAGAACCTTTGAAACAGCATGCTGAACAGAATGCATGCATACAACAAATACAGGAGTCGTGTATTTATGTACATTAGAATAATATTAACATCTATTTAACTTAGATTACAAGTTAAATTTATTCTTATTTCTGCTATTTGTTGTGATTAAGCCTCATCGCTAATGAATAAAATAAAATGGAAATGTTTTTTTATTAGATCATTTATAACATTAAGAAAAAGCCAATATTTAAAACAGGTTTTTAACCGACAGAAGACTATCATCATGACTACTTTGTTCATCTTTGTGTGATTGAGTAGCCACCGCTTGAGCCTGGCTTTTAACAGCATGCTTTACACCAGAATATACATGAAAAGTTGAGTAGAAGGAAAATAATGTGTGTGAAAAAAGGATCAACCACAGGGATAACATGACATGGAGAGGATTGAGAGGAAAAGCCAGTTTGAAATTTTAAAGAGATTCACAAGATGTGACATGTGGCTGGAGTTTATGTACAACTCTGGAGAACATTAAGAAACCGGCTCTTAATGTTTCTCTGATTTTACTCTTTATAGGTGTATGTTTGAGTGAAATGAACATTATTTTTTATTCTATGAGCTACTGACAGCATGTCTTCAAAATTTCAAGCAAAAATTTAGTATTTATTTGGAGAAATGAGAAATGGTCAAAATAACAAGAGAAGCAGCGCTTTCAGAGCTCAAATAATGCAATGAAAACAAGTTCATATTCATTTTGAGACAACAATGCTAATGTTTTAACTCAGGAAGAGTTCAGAAATTAATATTTGATGGAATAACCAGGAGGTTTTCAATGGGGTTCAGTGCAGTGGGTTCTTCGTTTTTTCCAGAACTGTATGAGTTTTAGCAAAACGATGACGTTATACTTTATTGAGAATCACCTCTATATTCCCTATAATTCTTTATAAAATTAAAATAAGACATCATATTTTTTAATAACATGTGGTAACTTAGGAATTCATGAATGTATTTTTAATGTTATGTTTATAGCAAGGCATGACACATCAGAAATTTCCCTTCGAATGAACTCTTCTCAGAGGTTTGTGAAAGTAGCATATGGTTTAAATATACATGCAAAAAGAATCACACCTTCATAGCAGGCAGAGTTCATGCTGCCACACAAATTTTAAGAGTGTTTACTGCTGCAGCCACAGGCACCAATCTCACACTGGAACTAATGCTGCGTTCACACTGCAAGCTGAAGTGACCCAATTACAATTTTATTTTACCCAACTTGTATCTGATCTTTTCATGACAGTCTGAACAGCACAGGTCAGATTCAGTCTGCAGCCAAATTCTCAATCAGCTTTCTTTAATTAACCATTAGAAAGATTTGATCAATTTTGGTGGTTGTAACAGAGCCATCTTTCAAAATATCTGGGCTACCACTTTACAGTTGAATTTGGTCAAAGCAGCATCCAAATAAGAACGTGGTGTCCCTTTCAAATTTGTTTTGAAGCGGCAGCAACGAATACCAAAGAAACTGCCAAAAAATAAAATGATGGCTATCAGTTGAGGAGCCTGCAACCATCTTTTTCATTTTTGTTTTGTTTACACTTCCTCTGTTCGAGCTTTTGAATCATCTCCTTTATTCAGCTCAGGTTCTTTCTTTAGATCTAAGCTGAACTAAGACTCACACATAGTAACAGAAGAAGTGACACAGTTTTTCACAACTCAAAGTGTAAAAGTGTCTCAAAAATAAATGATATGTTTAATTTGAACAGCTAATATTAATTCCTAAGAACTACTTTTTACTTTCCGGCTTATTTTAAAAAACAAAAAAAAACAAAGCTAAATTTGGTCCTGCTGTGTAAGATATTTCTGCTATTAATAAAATCAAAATTTGATTATGGAGGACCAAACAGTCTATGGCTAGTTGAAGATCACAGAATGAATTTAATATGAAAATTACACCTGAGCACTTCAAATGAGGGGTAGACAACTCATTTGAAGATGACGACTGTGATTACTGAGGTCAAAATTGCAGAACCCATCTTGCCTGTTTGCACAAATTAGCCTGTAATACTTATACTTATCGATTTGAGGTTTTAGCAATTACCTATTTTTACTTATTTTTCAAGCTTCCTGACACTTTCAAAGTGTGAGGTGAAAGATAACCTGATACTTTACAATTTAATCTAAAATACAGTTGAAACTAGTTATTTACATGCAGTGTATGAAGTTTCACTTTTAGTTAGCCGTTTTTTGGATTTCTCGGCTTACCAGCATTGGATTTGCTTAATATCAGCATAATTACAACTTTCTTTGATTTCAGAAGTCTGATGTTCACTAAAACTACTGTGCCTCTAAACAATTTGATTACAAACCCCACATGTTGTTGTCATGGCTCCAGATCCAGATGTTTTTAAGAGCCTGATTCTTTGAGCACTCAAAAGATTCTGTGACATGTGCACAGCAGCAGTATTGAGATTAAGCTGCCAGATGGTAGGATATCTTTACTATGGAATTCAATATGGAAATACATAGATATAGTGTCAGCACAGTAAAAGTAATGTAATGACAAAATTTAACACGGTGAATTCCACACCCTTGATCCCAATATACACGCAATTCCAGAAGAGGAGTACAGCAGAAGTGAGTGGAAATTGATGTCCTATAAAACCCTCTTTGTTTTATTATGCTTTACACCCAAATAAAACAATATGGAAGCAAGATAGAAAACAGTGTAAAACAGCTTTATTGTCCTCCAGGCAGTACTAACATGGATCTTTGCATGAGCCTCATCAGAGTGATTATTTTTTAATTACCGTTCTGAAAATGGCAGTGGGCAAGTTTGTATCCATATTTTCTCGTAGCTACCATTTCCTGATTCAACACACTTCTCCTTTCCTAGAATTGCATGTTGCCTTACATTTTAAAATAAAAAAAAGAAGCCAACAGAAACAGATCTTTATGTCTCATCATATTTACACACACACCAAACAAAATCAATCAGACAGTCTGATTAACTTAAAAAAAATCTTGAACTAATTTATCTAAGTGTTTTATGCAAAAATTTTTAAATGTTTAGAGGTCTTTGTACTACCTCAAGAAGTTATTGTATCTCTCTGCATTGTTAGAAACTGATGAACACCTTGTAGCAGTAAATTTGCTGCAAACAAACAACTTTGTATCTCTTCCCCCCACTCAATTTCTTCGCTGACAAAGTGACAGAAATGAAAAATCTGTCAGCCTCAGGTCATGAGGCGGGGGAGGCTCAGTGTGGTTCCAAATCCTCTTCCTAATCCACCACCCTGTCTGCATCCTTCCATCAACATCTTTTCCAAACATCTTTCAAAATATTGCAGACTCAAGCATGCACATGTTGCAGAAGTGTGGAGGTACAAAAACATCAGCTACCTTTAAATTCAGATGCACTGTGCCTTGATGGGCAGTTTCAGATTTAACAAAAGGGGAAGCCTAAAAAACCTCCACAGCAATAGGTTTAAAAGCAAAATTACAGACTGCAAGCAGACAAATCAAAACTAGCCACCGAAGAAAAACTTCCTAAACAGAAGTAACTAGAGGGACAGCAGGAAGTGAACAAGTCAGGAAAGTCATATGTACGTGATTACGAATAAGATCCTGCTCTGAGCAGCATTCTCGTCAAAAGAGAACCTGCTGAGAGGAAAACACAATACATGTCCAGTTTGGAGCTACTGTTTCCAGTAATCAAAGGCACGTTTGATGTGTCGAAAACAAGCGAGAGTGAGGAGACCCCGAGGCCAAAAAGAGCCAAACTCACACAGAGCACCCCGTTCCCATAAAGCAGGAAGCCTGTCTTTCTTTTCATCATTTTTACAACCCAGTTTGGCTTCCTGCATTACCCACGCTCAACTTACTCCCCGTTGGCAAGTTCATCCCATGACACACATACGAGTGAACCAGAGGACCTCATTCTCAGCCATGATGGTCTACATCTAAGCCTACCACTGCTGAGTTTATGGCGAGTTGAAGCCGCTGGACCCACTGACTCTGTTCTGTTGTCATGCTGCGTTGAATTGCACTTTTTTCAACCAAGTTCCCTGTTGTTTCTGAATAGCTTCCCCTTCTGACTACTCTAACCTTGGTTCTATCTTCTGGAGTTTACGCTGGTCATCCACTCATTTGGAATTGAAACTTTGTCTTTGTGTTATTTTCCCAGGGTTACTGGACCCGAATAGCAGCCAATGGGCGTTCCCAGGGTACACCCTATTCTATCACAGTCCAACAAAGCAATCAAATGCTGTATTACCAAGCATTCACCTCCAAAGTCAAGGTAAAGTCTCCAGTAAACATTAAGTGGGAGTTTAGATTGTGTCTATAAGCCAGCATACTTAGAATAAATAAGAACTTGAAGAAAATCAAAACAGTACATCCTACACTACCATACATCCCTCTCCACTTTTTGATAGAATATATTATCATCAAAAATTCTTACAAAAATGTACAGCTTGCTTAGTCTAAGTCCCAAACTGTGGAATATAATTTGACATATGAACACAGCAGGAGTTTGCTGCGCTCATAAATTTTACAAGAATTGTAAAAGAGGATCTGCTGTGGTTTGAATTCATGGTTGAACATCTGATCTCCTGCTATGCCAGCCAAAAACATTCATGTTGACATAAAAAAATGATTAATCAACTGTATAAGTATGTGCATAGTTATTTCTTCTATTTTATTGTGTTGACTCTATTAGACTGGAAACCAGTCTAAGGTGTACAGGCAGTAAAAATGGACAACTTGGTTTGTAAAAAGTTGAGCTAAATATGTAATAATGAGTCTAAGAAGAAAAAAGTTAAGCTTGTTTATCTTTATTATATTTGTTATTAAGTCACATGTGACTACTTAGACTTAGTGCTACAGTAAAGTCCATGCTGGTGTTACATCAAAATCTGTGACCCATCATTTTCTGTGACTGCAGAGGACAATAAAGCGCATGTACGTCTTAAAGATCGGCGAGTAGAAGAGTATTTCCATAAACTGCGTAAATACTGATACAGCTGGGATTGTAAACTTCACAGCTCCTTTATTACCATCGCATTGCCAGAGAACATATAATGTATTACTTTGTATTTGACTCTGAAAAACTGTTTGACTGACCATCGCATTGAATGCCTATGTGCTGCCATTAAAATATGTAAACCAACTGAGACGTTTTAACAAATCGTTAAACGGTTAAATGCTCTGGTAGTTTTTAACTAAATTTTTATTGCTTCTGCCACATCTTCACTAGAGTCATATCACACTCTGAACAATATTTAACCTTCAAATAGCCAGAATCACACAGGTCACAGATTTTGATGGCCATTATAATCCGTGACCTTACTGTACAGGACTGTAAATTATGTGACCCGTGTTACAGATTCTGGCTATTTGAGCGTTAAACATTGTTAGAAGTGTGATATGTAATGAAGGAAATACTCTTCTTCTTGCTGATCTTCAGGACACACCTGCTCTCTATTGCCCTCTGCAGTCATAGAAAATGATGGGTCACAGAATTTGACGCAACACCAGCTAGCAAAGACGTACACAAGCATACGCACACCCGACATAACTTACTTTACGGATTAATAAACGTTCGTATATTCAAAACAAAGCTGTTTCCGGTTTAAAGCACACCAAGAGGGAGTCATGTGATGACACCATCAGGAGGTTGTATTAAATGTGTTTTCTTTTAAATTACATTTTTGGCTACAGGTTTCTTTTATTCAGTGTAATAGTTATTTTATTTATTTTGTATACTTTCCGGAGCATGTGACTATAAGAGAGGGCTCGGGAGAGATGGGAGTAAGTCTGAATTTAGATTCGCAAAAGTTACATAAAGGTGGTGGACTTCTGAGCTGCTATGAAGGTACTGCTAAGGTTTTTTGTGGTTGTTTTTAACCTGCCTAGACGTCCGTCTTAAATATGCTGCACAGCTTCTCTAACTTTTTTTCACCTGAAGACGAGCACTATAAACACCATCTAAAGTGAACTATGACATTTGAGTGATGGGGTCTGTTATGACAAACCTCAGCCCCATCACAGCATGAAACTTAGACTGAAGTGAAACCAAAGACATGTCTCATAATAGTGAAACACCATCAGGAGAAATTTGCCATGACACTGAGAGGCAATAGATGAGCATCATATCTGATGAGCATTTTCCCTTATAGCACGATAGCCCTTGTTTTACTGCAGCTGCATTCATGCATGCAAATAGTTGATTTGCTATGTTGTGCAGTAAATATAAGATAATAGCCACAATGCAGACAGTGGAAACTTTTAGCCTCAAATACTAATGATTCTCACACCATCTTGTAAAGCTACAGGGGATTAACGCTTCCACCTAAACCAACCATCAAACAACTTCCTGTGTTCTAAGCAATATTCTGGGTGTCAATTAATTGTGAGAAATAAAAAAACACAATTTTTTTAATAAAATCTAAACAGTTTTCCCAGAATGAAGGAATAAATAAGCTCCATAAAAGGCTTATTTATAAAAGCACAAATATTGATTGATAATCAAATACAAAAACGTTTGGGAGGATTTTTTTAGCTTCTGGCATGATTGCATGATTAAACAAATTGACCCAGGAACATTAGTGCTGCACCTCAGAAACAAACATAACAGGAGGGTTAATCTTGACTTAACAGTTTTTACTTGTTTTTATTTTATTTTATTTTATGTTTTCAATCAAAAAAGAGACTTTGATCATGATCGATTTGTTAAAGCAATAAAAACATTAAAATATTAAAGGAGTAAGTACTTTAAATAATTTCAGAACCTTACAAAGACCAAATAAGTTAATCATTATACCATTCATACAGTTTAAAATGATTTTAATAAGCTACCAAAAACCTTTCTGGATGACTGAAGTTTTCATCGGCTCTATGAAGCAGGCTACCTATGTGAGCACTGAGCAGAGCAACTACAACCACAACCTTTTCTGAAAAGCAGAATAATAATAAAAAAGGCGGTATTAGCAACATGCAATTGAAAATATAAATAAAATCAGTACTTGTCAATTATTCTGACTAAGTTCAGGTATCCAAATCTAAATAACAAACATCAATGATGCAATCTCCTTATGTGCAAACTAATAAGTCAAGGTTTTATGATTTATTGTTTTAAATTTCAGTTTTAATATAAAGATTGTCATGCTATGTAATGTCAGCAGATAAGCCTGTAAAAGCACAATAAAACACTAAACCAACAATAAACCTGAGTCATGACAGAGGTCAGTTGAATACAAAAATCTGCAGGTGCTTTCACTAATTTCATCTGGTTCCCTGAGAAAAGGAGGATAATCGAGTGCTATGAGGAAACAGCTGCACGGATCAGGTTCCAGAAACACAGAGCATATCAAACCTACTGAACAGTCCTTTCCTTCTCACCAGCCTACATGAGATCACCCAGGTTTCCCTTTACAGTACCTCTTTTACAAACTGCCTGGAGTTCTTAGCATCTGATTTAATGTGTTGCTGCTGCTCATAGCTGCCAAACAAGCACAGTCCATTCCTTACGTCAGCTGAAACACACCCGTTCTTTCTCTGCAGCCTGTGACTCGCAGGTGCAGAACTTTCAGCGTCACTCCGACTGCCAATCAATTACACATGCAATTTGACCCAGATTTAAATGTCAGTCCCGGTCTCAGACAAACAGTCCAGCTGTCAATAAATGAGTGCTGCTAAAGCTCCCTTCTAACCTTTAGCTCTCAGCTGATGACACCTGCTGAGAAGAACATCATCTTTTTTTAAAAATTGCGACTGTGTGTCATCTAAACACTTACACAATGAGATATTGGAGTTCTTGTTTTGGGACTTAATTAGCAACTAATTTACCATGCTGTGTAAATGTATTTGCCTAATTATAGATTCTTCTGCTTTTGTTTTTGTTTTTGGCCATGACTAAGTTAGCACATTTTAATATCAAAGGTGACACGAGTGAACACAAAAAGTTGTATTTCAAATATTAGGGGATTTAAATGTCATCTTAAAATGTCATTAAATAACATGAGGGAAGAGTTTGTCAGTTAACGTGTTTAAATTAAATCAGGATTTTACCAGTCTGTTTTTTTCAAACCTTTTATTGATTTGGGTAACTATTAAAATAACCCACAGAACAATGGGATGTGGTTACTGCAGCTGCCTGTTGGAGCGACATCACAAGAAGCAGCAAGGGAAGATTTTCTTTTAGACAGGGATGATGCAGCAGTTCAGAAAAACACTCTTACTTGCTGCTGTAGTGACCCAGATACAAAATTAAAGATTTGTAAGACAACGTTTCTGTAAATCACAGTTTATCCCTTTGGTTTACCTTCTTTCTTGGTTTTACTAGATAGTTGATTAGCATTATGTAAGCCACACCAGGGTTCACTTGTAAGTGAAGCAAGACTATTAAGGCAGACGTAAGGTCGCTTGTTTTGTTGAGACCAAAGTTGAGATGTTCTCCACTCCTGCTTTAGCAAGACCAAACTTGGTCCATTTCAAAAAGACCAAAAACACTGGTATGAAAGTGCCATCACTTGAACTGAATGTACTCCCTCATCAAGAACTACCGCAAACTGGCAAACTCTCCTTGATTTTTTTTTTACAGTGCATCTTCTAATGAAATGTGATGATGGCAGCATGTGGTAATTTAGAGATATTCTTCACTGTCAATGGAATAATGATTTAAAGTACCACTTTGTTATACAGCAATTATTCAACAAATAGAAAAATAAATAAATTTAACAAAATTAAAACGGAGTCATGATCCCACCGTACGTGCCTTAGTTTTTTGTATTATTCAAATCAATCCACAGAGATCACACTATTTGTTTTCTGATTCTGCAGCCTGGGATACAAACCACGAGGGTGTGGCTAAAAAGTTGCAGCAATTACTTGAGCAAGATGTGTGAGATGCATGTGAGCTCTGTGTGCTCATTCAGAGTATTTAAATGGATTAAATCCCTTAATAACAAGAAAACTTGTTGTGTGCCATCTTCAACACATTATTATACTGACCAACAGGTTTCTCAGATCAGACAGACAACTGATTATTGTACCATGGTTTTACTTTGCTGGTGCTCCCTTTGATTTGTTTCATGTTATTACATCACACTTGTTCCACAATCCCCCATTAGTTCTGACATTTTATAGTTTATAGTGGCTGTGGGATTTTACTACTTGTTGATGTGGATTTGGGGTAAAATATTGGTGGATTTATTTCAATGTTCAGTTGATTTGCAAGGCGTAAAGAACATGTAGATCACAGAATAAAAAGATGATGCAGAAGTGGTTCATGGCTAAAACGCAATACAAATTGGGTTAATATCCATTAGCTTAGCAATTCCATGTGATAACTTTTCATAGGAACTTTAAATTCTTCATCCAAGCAAATTATATTACTCACTCATTTGATCAGCAGATCAATGACCAATACCGAGCCTGTGTTGACAATTAAAAACCTTCACAGGAAAATATACACAGAGCCCCTCTGACTTTGGGTTCTTGCAACATGAACTATTTACTCTGAGAGAGAGTGGGAGTAAATAGACTGAGCAATCTGGTCAGCTGGTGAACAAGAATGTGGCTGCAAGACTGTTTTCTTTCAAATTTTGCTGATCCCATCTCGGTTTCACTGGTGGCTATTGTTCCCAGTTTGAGGAAGTTGCTTCTGCAGCCCATCTGGACCAGAACAAGCAGGGGGTCCATAACAGATCCCTTTAACTTTAGAGATTGAGAAAGCATATGAGATTACTGCAAAGCATAACATAATATTTTCCTGTATAGATATATACCGATGCACTAGTGTTCTAAGGGCTCTAATGTCATTTGGTCCAAACTCAACGGTTAATAGGGAAGTATTAGATTTCCATTGCTTATTCTTAATGAATAAATAGCCACAGGAATTTAAGGAATGCTGTGAGAATGGATCTGGGAGCTTTTGGAATTCATCAGTGGCCACAAAATAAGCCATTTTGCAAACCCCACTGAGATGCATAATGTACTCCAAGGGAAACAACGGTTTGATGTGAAACTGTATGGCAAACCATTTGTGTAAATACTAAGTACCCTTGACATCGACAGTCATTTTGTCCTGCTATTTTTGGTTTCTTCTCGACTCGTTGAACATTTTTAAACACTAGTTTAATATTTAGCTGTTCTGGTAAAAACAAACAACCAAAAAAAACTAACTGGTAACCCTTTTGATTACTTCTCATTTTAATGCAAGTAGTAGAAGCCCAATTGCTGCTCCAGTCCCAAGTTGTGGGCTTTTTGACACACTAGTTGATGACTAGACCAATGTAATTGTTGACCATGTCATACTTGTTAACAAGTTGGCAACACACCAACATGTCTACAAGTTTATACAAATTCTGCATCTGAGTTCACTATTGGTCCTTACATTTGTGCACTAGTCAACTCATCTGAACTAGTTGACAACAAACACCATAAAATACACAGTAGTTTTGACACTTGTTGACACTTTTTTGGACTTACTAGTAAAGCTAGATAATGGTAATTAGTTTACTAGTAAGGCAGAGTCGGTAACGACGTATTTAAAATACACATTAATTTAGATTTTTGTCTTTAAAGTTATAACTAGTCAAGTAGTGAGCATTTATGTTCTGACTACTTTACATGTTAACTAGTTGAGCAGTCTGCATATTTGAAAGTCGGTAAAGAACTAATCTGTAAATTAGGGCAACTTTTTATGATGTGGTATTAAATCACCCCCATCTAGTAGGTCTTGTGTCAAATAATTGCCTTGCTAATAGGACTTTTGCCCCTACTAGTTGGATAAAAATGTCACTAACTGGCAAAAATGTCATACAAGTCAGAGTGTTTTAGCATGTATAGAAAAGTATTGAAGAAGTGTGAGAAACCTTCAGCAATGAGGACCAAAATCACAAAGCTGAAAGTATTCATTGGGCATAAAATACAAAACTTACTACATTGTAATCTCTTTTATTTATTTTTTTCTTATTTTGCAGGAAAGTAAATGAATAACAATAATTTAAAGAAACAAATGACATAATTTGATTATTTTAGAAAATAGACCCATAAATCATTGTAGATCAAAAATATTTTAAAAAGCTCCTGAAAAGAAATAAATATTTGCCGTTTGAAAAGAAATAAATATTTGCCACAGTTTTGGGGAGTCTTAATTTTCTATACAAATCAACAAAGCAGAATAAAGGTCACTCTCTTTCAAAACTGTTGCAATATTCACCAAAGACTATTAAAACGGGCCCACTCAAATCAGAAAAAAAATTGTGGCCCTTCTTACTATGAAATTAAAATGTAAGTTTAAAAACATCAGTTAACATATTAAGTATAATACTTCCTGTTATGTTTAACATTTACATTCCTCATCAAGCCTATGTACTGACAGGTTAACTCTTTACCTTTTAATAGCAAAATAATTTCCCGAGCCACACATGGTCCACGGGCCACACTTTGGACACCCCTGGGCTGGTGGACTGTTGTCCCTTCTATTAGTAAATTGGCCATTTCATTGGGATTTGGAGTATTTACATAAATGGCTTACCATAAAGTGGAGTACTTTGACTGACAGGTGTTGGCAGATGCCAAACTAACGGAGCTTGGCTGACAAGTCCATTAAAATACAATCAGCACATCTGAAAACGCTTCAAAAATGCAGCTGCAACAGTTTCACACAACTGCATTGAAATCACAAAAATGCCATGTTGCTTTAGTGAATCTACCGCCCGAACCGCAGAGGGTCCAGTGCAACAGAGTTGATGAGGAGTCTCTGTCCGCAACTCCACTTAAATTGACCCAGCAAGTCAACGCTCACATGCAAACTCACAAAACCGCCACCTACCTTTGTGCTTCTCCATTCAGAAACGTTCGCACGTCGCCCTCGTTTTGCTCCTAACATGCAACGAAAAACAAAAGCAATCCGAAAAGTTTCTGAGCGAAGATGGGACCCGAAACCTCCCGGTGCTGCTGAGCTACAACGCTGACTGACTGAACTGCACTCAGACTGTTGAGACGCAGAAGAGCGCTTCCCACTAACTTCTTCCTAATCATTTTCTGTGCCGCATCTCCTCCTCCACCCAGTCTGCACCATCCAGACAGAAAGCAGAAAGATCGCTCATTTCACTCACTGTGGTGATCCTCAGCGGAGCCATTCAGGTTTTCACCAAAATTTGATCGACTGCATTCATTGATAAAAATTTGTTAAAGAATGTTTCACGTTAAAAATGCAGTTTAAAGGGAACACTGCCTGATGCACTTTTCAATAATGAGCTTGCACAAAATATACATACTGCTTCCTAACGACTTGTCAGATACAACGTTTTGTTAAATAATACACAATGAAGACAAATGCCAGTAATTATTAATGACATCACAAAAGACACAATAATCACAAGGGACTATAAAATGAAGCATGCAGTGTTTCTAATTTCACAACATTGCTACCATATCTTTTTAGTCTGCAGACCATTTCTTTACTGACTAGTTCTCAAAAAAGAAAACAAACAAAAATATATATATGTAGCTGCCAATTTTGCTATGGATTGAATTACAATGATGTGTAGGTATGCTATCAAACATAGCAGCAGCAATAACTAACAACACAAGAAACGTCTAAATTTACAAAGCTACACAAATTTTGCAGAAGGTGGAAGACTGGATAGGAATACTCATTGGAGGATTTTTGAAGTCATT